>VUYV01000802.1:0-88004 GCA_008711295.1 Anarhynchus alexandrinus | reverse complement strand
TGTTGGGCGCCGGGCCGGGCCCGGGCCGCCTCCGCGGCGGGCAGCCCCTGCGTTTCCATCTTGGGGGTCCCTGTAGCAGCGGCTGAAACCGGAGCCGCGGGGCGGGGCCGGCGCGGGCGAGCGGGGAAACCCGGAGCGTGGCGGTACGGAGCGGGGGCGGCGCAGGGAGGCGCCGGGGAAACCCGGAGCGCGGAGTCCCGGACGGGACGGAGCGGGGGCCGGGCGCCGGCGGGGCTCCTGCGGGCGGGCAGGGGCTGTCCCGGGGACACCGGGGTGGAAGGCAGTCGTTTACTAGCGAGCTGCTGCGCAGCAGCTCGTACCTTTAATTCCACTCGATAGCCGAAGGGGCATAGTTGGATTTGTTTCAGTATTTGGGGATTATTCCAGTATCTGTTTATTCCTGTTAATAGGAATAAACAAGAATACATTAGAAGCTGTGCCAGAGCAGAGCAATCCTAAGCTCGCAGCCACGTTCGGAGAGTTGCAATAGGTAAATACTTTAGTAAAATTCCCTGTGCCCCTCCAGTGGAAATAGGAAAAGAGCGTTACGAGCCAGCCTTGAGCGACGCTGTGCCACTGCGTCCCCGAGACAGCCCGGCTCGCAGAGAACGCGGACCCGAGGGACAGAGGGCAGCGAGGAGTGCTGCACAGAGTCCTGCAGGCTGCAAAGGAGGGAGGGAAAAAGGACAAACACAGACAAGAAGAGCCTGAGGTAGGAAAGAGGCTCTGAAATGCTATACTGTTGCTAAAGTCAGTTGAACCTATGCAAAAAAAATTAAAATCTTCAAATTCAGCTAATGCATAACAGCTTTTCTGGTTTTCATTCTCGGGCAAAGCTTTCTTTCAGAAAACACTCGGCTGTCCAATACTTAAGGAAAAGGGAAAATTATCCCGCATTTGATGTGGAAATGACACCAGTCCCCTCCTGCTGTGGGACCGACGAGCAGCCCCAGCAGATGGTGCTGTGATCCTTCCACTGGGCAAATTATTTCTCCTTTCCGCTGAGCAATTTCGTATCACCTCTCCAACAGCAAGGATGGGAAACTTCTGGCCAGGCACCCCCAGCTCCAGGGAAGCTGGTACTTCTTGCCATAGAGTTGTAGGTACACCCAGAGCTCCACTGTGCACCTTCACAGCCATCTGTGCAGAGTCTGAAGTCCCTGGGGTACTTGAGCTCAGCCTCCCTTGAAATCCCCCTTACCCCACTGCTGACTGTCAGTGGGTGTGGATCATTCCTGTTCTTGGGTGCCCTAAGCCATCCTGACCTCCTCTGTGGAGGTCTTTGCAGTACCTTCCTTCATGTTCCTAGGAAAAGAAAGGTCTGCCCAGCAGCTTATTGCTTAACACATAGAGTGCATCCCTGATTGAAGGATGTCAAATCTAAAGGAGGAAAAAAAAACAACCAAAAAAAAACCCAACCAAACAACCACCCCAAGCCACAAATCCCTTATGTTTACCACAGCCTGGAGAGATTCAACAAGACCCTAACTAGGAGAGCTAACAGCTCTCTAATGTCACAAGCTTTATACCTTTAAAAACCACTGTAGTTACAGACATAGGAGTGTCCTGCATGAATTATCCTTTGTCACCACCTTGCCACTATCTACTATCAGGAACAAGCATTTTGGGAGAAGTGTCTGCATTTTGAGGAAAGCTGTGAGGTAGTAGGATTCATAGGAAGGATGCTTCAGCTTGTGGCAAACTTGAGACATCACTACAGAAATTCACTACCTCTATATTCACTGCCTGGATCTGATGCAATGCCTACAGATGTATGGCTTGAAGATGGCTCTCCCTGTACTGGGTTTGTCCAGCAACAAGGGCAACTACCTACAAATGACATCAGCATCCCCACAGAACAATAGCACCTTCACAGTCCCAGCTTCTCTGCAAACAAGTAGAGAACAGATTAAATGAGGCTCAGCAGAGCTCAGAAAGGAAATCTTCACACTGGTCTTGCGGATGGTTTCTGTATTCTGGAAGCCACCTGCTATTTCATCCCAGACAGTAACAGGTTGCTGTTTCCATGTGCCCTCCCAAAAGTATTGTATACCTCAGTTCACATTTGTTAAGTGCTTGAGATACACAGTTAAAAGACCAAAGTAGATTTAAATGTATCCACATAACTATATACTTCATAATTGGAATAAACAACAGTGAGTTGTTTATAAATACGGCCAACTGCTCATCAGTTCACTGCTTTTCTGTAACCCACTTTGCCTTATTCATGCTACTTCGTTAATAGACAATATTATAATCTTTATAGCCAAAACTATAATCCTTATAATCAGAACTTCAAGTAGCAGCTCTTGAATTGTGCTCATTCATTCCGGTTCTGTGTCTCCTTACAAGTAGTCCTGAGTTTATAAACTCCCAGGGACTCGAGTGGCATTCAACACGGGTGTACTTGCAAGGTTATGTCCCTTGGTCAGTAAAGCTATAAGGATGAAAATAAGGTTCATTTTTTGTCTGGCATGCGAAGGTTGAGCACACTGGCAGGTACCGCAGTACTAAACAATACAAAGATGAATAGTTCATAATAAATATTGCTTCAACTTTTTGTCTTCAGTGGATTTTCAACTCAGAATTGAGATGTATCTATGGAGCAGCTGTACATTCCTTAGTACAGGAAAGCCAGTGTATTTTCTAGTTGTTCCTCACGACAAAACAGCACCCAAGTGCTTTTGGGCTATGAAGACTGGACTGGTTTTGTACAATACCAAGATACTAACTTTGGACCCAGTCCAGTGTGGTTATTAAGAATAGGTAATGCATAACATATGTCAAAGCAAAGGCTGTCAAATCTGGCTGACAACTACTCACATCTCAACCATATAACTTGGCAATGCGGGCGTTTTTTCCATAATATAAAGCAATTCCGATCAACTGCAGATTGCACTTCACAGAAGGTTCAGCTACAAGCAGATGCCAGGCTCTCACTATTCATCTGGAGACACATATAGTACGTGAACAGAGTAAAGAACTGATTTGTGATTCAAAATAAATGTTTTCCTTTACTTGGCACCAGAGGAACTACAGAGTTGCAGAGTGTGCTCACTGGGCAAATACCACAGGGTCCAACAGTTGCCTGGGTTCTTGAGACCCCACAGTCCTGAGGACTGCAGCTCATCACACCTCATCTACAGCCACCAATGCATGTTTACCTGTGTAACCCCTTCCCCTTCCAAGGGGTAGTGGATACAGTGCCAAGGAGATTGAGTGACAGGCCAGATGGAGTCCAGGGATTGCTGATGCTCTGTGGTCGTGTCTGAATGAGGCCCACACGCAAGGGCCATGCTTAGCATGAGATGTGATAGCTTAGAAGAATTATTTTTGTACGCACACACATATAGATGTGGATATAAAATATGTTTCTGTAAATACATACATGTATGTATCTGTCAGTATGTATGTGTATAGGGGTTCAAAGTAAGCCTCAACTTTTGGTTCAGCATCACAGCTCATTAGAACAAAATACTTTAGTTAGTTACTGTTAACACAAATACACGAGTAGGTTCAGGTACAAAATATGACGTTCCTTTCAGTTGCATTTAGGCACACTGGGTTATGTGCCTTCCTAACCCTTTCCGGGAATAAGGGAAACTAAAAAGACCTTTCTATCTCTATTTTACTTTATCTTCAACTTCTGTGTGCAGGAAGCTCACACTGTCTTGTCTTTGGTACTTTAGTTTGTTTCACATCAGTTGTGTCTTATTTCAGAAAGAAAGTCTACACAATCATTTTGTTATAGTGCTTTACTAATTGCACCACTCACATCCAAATGGGTAAGTAGCCTACATTTTTTCATTAAAAAGCAGCAGCCAGCACTAAGGATCTAGATTTTCTGGAGGTTTCCATCCATTTAGAAGCTGCTGGAGTGCAATGGGCTTCTACAGAAGAACAAACTCCTCATTGCGAGGCAGCAAAGCGCACACAACATCAGATTCAGCAGAATGGCACCATCTCAGACTGATGCGGAATTTGGCTCATACTAACTTATCATGAGTTGTTCCATATTTTCCTGTCCTTGCTGCAAGATGTTTGGAAATGGTCTAGTACTAACTGCCTTCAGGCTTTTCCACCCACTTACCTGGCACAGCATTCTGTTCCTGCTTGTGGTGAAAATTTCAGGGGAAAACACATGCAGGCTACCTGCGCTTAACCAGTTACAGTTTATCTATCACTTTCTATTGCCATCACCAAACGCTTTTATGGCAATATAGAAAAGCTTGAGTCTAACACATGTGATATCAGTGCATCCTCCACCAGCTGAGGAATAAGTTTGTTTACGCACTCATGTGTTTGGCTACTGGATTTCATGGGTTTCTGCTGATAGCAGCAGACCCTGAATTAGAATGAAGAGTTCCAATTTCCATTCCACATTTGATCTACCAGACCCAAGAGTCTCCTTAATTTATGAATTACCAGGAATAAGTGGATTTATTTATATATTTTTTCCGTTTAATTTTCAGGGACAAAATTCCAGTTCCTTTCCTTACAATGAATAGTTTCTTTTTGCAGACATTGTTCCAAACTTGCTAGGGAAAAAACCGTTCCTGATATCAGTGGACCTGTCACAGACAGATACCGGTTTGCCCAATTAACATGTTAAAGAGTAAGAAAAACAACTCACATGGAAGAGACATTTGCAAGGCTTTTATCATTTGGCCAGAGAGCAAAACAGGATATCAAGGAGACAACTTCAAATGTATCTGCAAGGACAACATTGCACTAGGAATACCACTAACGTTTCAGGGCTTGCTCCAAGATGTTCTCGTCCACCACCTTGTGTGGGAGAGTCACCTTCAATGTGGCATTCTCTTTCATTGCTTGGCAGATCGTTTCATAAGCGTAGTCATTACCTGACCAGCAGCGTCTGGCGACCTGTCAGACCAGAAAATCAATGGGTGTAAAAATCGTGCATTTCTCTTGCCACAACCATCTTACACAATATTTGCGCAAACACTGGCACCCAATTTCATGACAATAAATCTTTCAACCCTCTGCCACTTCCTAGTTTTCTTACTGATTTTGGAAGTAGGTTTTGTAATACCTACTTCATTTTTATGAGTACTATTTGGATAGACTTGGTACATTTGCATGCAGAAACATAACACTGGACAGAAAGTATTGGTAGAGCCAGGTACTTATCAGCTTTACAAAATTCTCTCACTGAAAGTAGTTGTGCACTCCACCCCAGCTCTGTAAATCTAGCACTTGCTTTAGATAACTGCATCATTTAAGGAATTGATGCTTTTGTATTGGGATAAATGTTTAAAAGGAAAATGTCACTCAATGTGTTTTCAAACTATGAAATCAAGGAGCCAAATTCTCTGCCAGCACATAAGGATGAAACTCTATGGACAGCCAGGGAACTGGTAAACTCCTCTTCCAAAAGAAAAACTGTGTTTTGGTCTGTGTACAAGCCAGATTCCCCAGCTGAAAAAAAGTCAAGATTTGGCACAAAGGAAATAAGTCCTTCCCTCTATTCAATGCCTTACAAATCTCTATTATGAATTGCAAATTAGTGTCTGAAATATTCAGACTCAAAAGTGTTCAAGAAAGAAAATACTTAGGTTCCAATTTAGCAAAATATTTAGACATATGATTAATGTAAGCCTAATAAGTTCCCAGGATCATAGTAATAACAGCTAGAAATGACCTTTCAAGCTAACAATTCAATTTTCCTGCCACTCACCTATGATTATTCCTGGCAGTATATTTTCAAAGGTACACTCCAGTTTCTTTCCAGTCTTGTATCTAATGTGGGTAGCAGTCTCAGAATGTCCTTTTTCAACATGTGTGTGGAGGAGCAAGGCTTTTGCTTGCAATAAATCAGAGCAGCAAAAGATTTATTGGGTTTTTAATAGGCTGTCTCTGATACACAGTGCATGTTAAGGGTTTGTCTTCATTACTCTAATCTACAAATTAATATAATTGTCCTCCTCCTCCTTCCTTAATAGTTTACTAATGTGTTATTTCAGATCTGGGACAGGGAATATGTGCAAATTGTTCCTCCTCCTCTTCTACCCTGAGTCATGCCAGGTCTTATGGGGAGAAAAAAAAATGTTTAGGTCTAAGGCAAGAAGGAATTCTGCAATTCTTATGAGAAGTAAAACAGAACAGATCATGTCAGCACTGGCAAGGAGCTCCCTCAATACATCAGGTCCTTGTGAGGTTCATGACTAAAACGCAACAGGTTTTGTCCTTTATTTGGACTATGCAACACTATGTCCTGCTGATTAGGTTCCCTGCAAGTATTGAATCAAAATCTCTCTGCCACTTCAGAGATAGGATCCTAGTCTTAAACCCAGACAGGATCTATCTGGACACTAATGGAATGCAAAAACTCCAATGGCAGCAAGTGCTGGGCGAGCTGCCACTTCAATGACAAGCCTTGCAAGATACCTAGATCTCGAAGTGAGGAACAAACAAGACTAAAGTTCATATATTTGTCAATTGTATTATGTAAGCAAACAATAATGCCAACATGTCTAACAAAATTATCATAAGCATGCTTCCCTTTCTGCTTAAAAAATAACAAAACACAAACTGAGATATGTGGAAACTACCGGGATCCAATATGTTGTAAAGTCAGAGGGGGTGGTCCTCACACTTTACAGAAGTTCCTTCCCCAAGAATTATTCCGCCTTTTTTATTGACTTAAAGCCCTTTGAAGTTGGTTGCAGAAAAACACCCAACCAAACAACTTGTTGGCTCTAGTGGAATCAGGATCACAACGACCTGTATTAGTAGCAGTGAACAGAATTAGTCTCTTGGCCCATTAGGACTATTCCCGGGATACAAAAAGACAGATCCCAAAAACTCCTGCCCGAGTGCTCATGCTCCCAGTCAGTTAAAAAGAACAGGAGCACCGGAACCTGAGTACCTAAATAAATGTAGTCCCAAGGGCAGGAAGATATTAAAGTGAACACATATATAAAAAGCTTTGCTTACTCCATTGGAAACATCCCAGCTGAGCATCATCTTAGCCCGTTCTTCAGCCTCTGTGGACCCATCTAAAACCAGGCCAAATCCCCCATTGATCACTTCACCCCTGAAAAATATAAATGTAAGAGAATTAAATCAAAATAATTGAAACTAATACCACAAAATTCACAGGGGTTAATTTGTTTGGTTGCCCTGCAAGAAGAAGGATGAGAACATAGAAATGGTACTGAATAAGAAACACTATCAGTGACCTTTTATACTTACAAAAAAAAAATTTTAAAAAGGGAGTTTAGCTGGGCAAAGGCCTAGTTTCCTGACCTGCAGCAAACTTGTTCCACCTTTCTTGTAACGCCCAGCTAGCAGTCAGTATTTGCTCCAAGCAGGAGTGCCAAAAATCAAGCTTGCGCTGCATCTCCTGAGGACTGCACGCTATACTGGCTCTAGAAACAAGTAAAGAAAGGTTAGTGCCTCCGATGGGCTGGAGAGTTACCTGTCTCAGGGTATTTTTAAAGGTTAAGATGTACATGGTTGCTACGCTAGAACCTACCATACAGACAGGATCATGAGGAGGACTGTGTACTTATTGAAGCAGACAGATGGATCTATTTATATTCTCTCAGGACAAATGAGAGAGCATAAGTATTTTATTAAAAAAGCGTTAACCACCACTTAATGCACATCTGCCTCGATCATTTCAAAAACAGTCATTCATTTTGTATGAGATATAGAGATGTTTAAAGACATCAGTGCCAACTTTTCAGGAAGCAGACTTATTGGCAGAAAAAGAACAGAAATATGTTAAAACTAACAGATTATACTTGGGAGAAATACCAGTCTGGTTTTAAAAGGACAGGGAAAACACGTAGAGCAAAACATCTTGTCTGACTTCAGAGTCTGGCCCGCTCAAGTTCCTGTTTCGTTGCATATGGCGAATAGTGGTGAATACAGTTGGATACTTATCTGTTGCTGTAAATCTATGAGTGTTCTGGCATTATAACTCAGCATCTGCAATACCTGAGGGACGGGGCATACCATACACCAACACATGGTGTGAGAGGCTACTAACGGAGATCCCTGGAGGCAGGGTTTTTTCCTCTGTGTTTTACAGTTAATGTAATGAGTAAGTTTACAAAATTTACATAGAATGACTTCAGACATATCCATGAACCAGACAGGAGTTAGGTGTCTTCCAGTTCAGGACAGAATCATTTCTTACTGTATATTTTCCAGCAGTAACTTGAGCTTCTCAGGAAATGGAGAAATGAGGCTACATTGGAGCCTCACAGACCTGACATATACTTCCTGAAATTAGAACTCACATTTTCTTGTTTTCAGTGTCATGTTGTTATTTACATGACATTAATTCCCTTTCACTAGTTATATACACTACCTGTGTGCTGAGGAGGACCCTATCACACAGCTGAGCAAGGAACTTAGAGCTCCAGATCTCACCATCACGGTGCCATTCTGTGAGTTCCCTCCACTTTACCATTATTGCATATATCGCTATTACAAGTACATTTTCTGTTGAAAGGCACAGTTTTCTTGAAACTGACAGTTCTCACAGCAGAATGTCAGTGAATGAATCAGTTTCTTATCTTTAACGGGAAAATTTGAAAAAAAGTCATCACGTTTTCAATTGAGATGTCTGAATACTGTAAGCTCCAATTCTTCAAAACAAAATGTTTCTTTTTGATTGACACTGTCAACACTTTTCAGCCTGGAATTTAATTCCCAGGATGTTTTTACTGTATGAAAACTTTCATCAGTTCTACTCTTAGTCTCATTTTAGGATCAAAACAAACATGCAAACATCTGCATTTCTTGCAAATTCCACTTTTTGAATAGCTCATGTTGTTACTGTCTTCTCCAAAAGAGAGGACCAGACCGGATGTCAACATTACAAATGTAATTATATCAAGACCAGGGCCAGTTACCTCACCATACTCTGCTGCTTCTGTGAACAGAGACCAAATTAGCACTATTCTTTACTGTCAAAGTACCAAGGTAGAGTACACTTTGAATGTCAACAATGCCATTGCAATGTAATTGGGATCACCGTATGAGCATACCTCAAGACAGCCTATTGGCAATATCAGATAATAAGAAAATCAGACGTCTGGACCAGTGCTTTATCAAGATATTCCACATGGGAAGATGATGTTCTTTCAGCGGCAAAGATCCCCTCTGTGCACAGCATCCCAAAGAGCATCCTTTGAAGCTTAGGCATGAACAGTGAGTGTCTGATCTCACTTGCACTCCATAAATTTAGAGCCTCTCCATCGATTTCCATGGAGTTACTCCAGTGTAAATCAGAATCACTCATCAGAATCTGTCCTACTGTCTAAAAATCACTCATAAATTAAATGGCAATGTTTGTTAGGATGGATTTTCTAGCAAAACCTCTCACTTTTAAAGGGGAGCTCTCTGCCTTCATTAGTATTGGGTCACATTTTCAGGTAATTAAAGAAACATGTGGCATTTTGACCTGAGCTACCTCCTATAATTTCCAGATGTCTCCTCCTAAGGTGATCAAAGAAAACAAGGCCTCTCTAACAATCAAGATGTCACACTGTCAGCAGTGCAGTTTCAATTTTTAACTTGCTTCTGCCTTTTTGTTACTACAGGTTACTCGGGCTCCGTGCTGATATAAATTCTCCTGCAAATAAACAGGCAGCAAGAAACGAGTAACATTCATTTGCTGTAATTATAGTCAAGCCTATGTTAATCTTAAGTCTCTCAAACAGCACATGTGATGCAGATTCCAGCTAAATAAATATTAATCCTGCTTTTTCTGTTTGTCCCACAAGGCTACAGCACAGGAAAATCAAAGCAGGTAAAAGGCGCTTCTCCAGCCTCCCAGGGAAGACGTGGCAGACTGTCAGCAGCTCCAGGCAAGCCCAGCCCGCGCAGGGAGGACTGAGAGCTGCACACAGCGCAATTGCCATTTCAGAACTCCCTCAACAGGAACGTGCCAATGACAACTTGATTTCTCTCTAATCACATGCGTATTTGTTTATACATATTTATAAGCTTCCACATGCACTTTCACATTGCCAAATCAGCTGATGACAAGAAGATTTTATCAGGCACATGGAGATTTCTTTATGGCAAAGTCAGCTGAACTTTTAGCGCTCCAGAGAAAAAGAAAAACAGGGTCCGAAAACCTAAAGGCATCTGTCTCTTCCAGCCAAAGAAAGTAAGTTGTTATGGTTGGGGGTAGGTTTTGCTTCTTTTACCAGCTTTAAATTATTCCTCTTTTTCTCCTTAGAAGGCAAAGGGGTGCAGCACTTAACTAGCCAGAGTGGTGCCACCATTAGTTAAGCGGAGCAGAACCAACTGTCCTGCTGTGGCTTTCGGGGGCTCTCCAGACCACAGCATCTAATGACATGACATTGTTACCACATCGGAGTCTCAGCATGGTGGCTGATTAAGGCTCGTGCAGAGACAGGCCTAATTTTCAGGCTCCGCATTCTTCACTGAAGCACAGTAATTTAATCACAGAGGGCTATGACTGCTCCCGAGAACAAGGTGAGCAGATACTGTTCCACAACGGCAAGCCTCTAAGCAGCCATAGGAAACGTCAAAAAGGATAACCAAACCCTGTTTTTCTATTGATATTTTGATTTCAGTGAATAGCCACGTGCTAATTTTCTGATGCATTACATAAAAGACAGCATCTCTGCTCTGCCTCGGGGAAGAGCTTTCTAATGATGTAACTCCACTTAAGAAACAACTAGAACAATACAACTGAAATTGCAGTGTGGTCAGTGCCAGTTTTCCAGAAGTAAGGGCAGTCTCACCATTCAGCCGATCTCCCTTTTAGTTGCTCAGAGGGCTAGAAACGTGCAGGAGGGATTGGCCTTACGGAGGCCAGAGAGACAGGGAATATGATCATTTGTATCCTTCGAATTAAGCATCATCAATGCACAGAACACACGTGGCATAAGCAATTATTTTAGCAATTCTAATAATTATAATTATCATTAAAATATTCCAAATATTTTGCACAACAGGTAGTGGAAAGTTATTTTCTTTGCTTGTATTTCATAAGCAGGTATTTTAAAAGGTTAAACTCAGCTAAGGCCATTCAGACAGATCTAGTCTGCTGCTCCCTCTGGAGTCTGAGACTAAGATGCCCAGAATAAGCCGATATTCTGGTATGTGTTTTCCATTCAGAATTATGGAAGCTGTGAATAAAATCCCAGCGATGGTGGTTGTTTTCACTGAAATCAGTAAAGCTAGATTGTCACTCCATGTGTCTAAGCCCTCAGAAAGCTTTTTTTTTTATCCCACTGTTTAATTTTGCTCTCACATACCTTCTCTTCAGTAGTTACTTCACCAAAATCAAAGGAGTAAGAGTACAGGAGAGGGAATTCTCCATCTGACTTGAAGGGATATTTTCTAGATCCAGCTCATCCAGATGAGTAATAATTAAGTATCATCAAGTGTCTCTGAGGATAACATCTGCTACATGTTCTTTGGCTTGTGGTTGTTGGCATATTCCAGAGCTGGGTGGAACAGGGGAGTGGGAGGATTCACTATAGTATTTAATACAGGGTTGTGCCCCTTTTGACTGGCAACACCAGAAAATGAAGACATGGCTGTAAATGGGAGAGACTTTGCCGGACTGTGCTGGAAAGAACAAACCAGAACTAAAGCCTGCAGTGTGGCCAGCCTCTCCTTTTCCCTACACCTCTGCCCATCCAGAGTAACCTTGTAGTGGCATATGAAGGATATCAGTTTCCCTCTCCATACATGGTATTTTTTTCATTTTGCTTCTCAGTTTAGGCATTTCTTAGTTCTGCATCTTATGTGAAGGAGGTGTTTAATCCAGTCTTTACTTGGCTGTGGTCTTTTATCCTACCAGGCACGAGCAAGGGGAGAAAGAAGACTGGGGGTTTGCTGGCACCTGGGCTGGTTTGTATCAATAACCCCTCGTTGCACTTTAGCACATGGGCATTTATATTGGGGTCCTAAGGTCACAGATTTAAATACAGCTTAAGGGTAAACCTAAACATAATCCATCCACTAACACTCTGGCTGTGCATGTGTGAAGACAACTTTGGAAGCAGGATCTGTTCAGAAAGACCACGACAGACTGTCCTTGTTGGGCAAATTAAGTTCTCCAAACTGTGCTGTGGCCAATGTCCAAAACACTTTTTCTAGACATATGGGCATTAATTAAAAAAGCCTCATACAACACCACACTTTACCTTATAATACATCCTTTCAGCCCTTGTCTCCAAACCCATCCTTCCCATGATCATGACATTGTACTACCACTCCAGTAATACACACATCTCTGCAATTCCCCTCCTGTCTCCCCTCCCCACCCTACACACAGAGTAGCAGTAACAGGATTCAGAGTCCAGCTTTAGAAACATAAATAAGTTCTTACCAGCCAACTCCACCACCGTTGTGCAGTGCAACCCAGGTCGCTCCTCTGAATGCATCTCCTACAAAATTTTGTACCGCCATGTCTAGGAGGAGAAGAAAGGTGTCATCATGGCTCTGACATATTGCATTCGTTTTTATGTTGGGGTGCTCATTCCTTCCACTGACACCTTGCCTTTGGCTGTGGGACGGCAGTGTTGGAGGCAGGGCTTACATCTTCTCTCACAGATAAACAGGGAACATCTAATTCTTGGGAGGAACAGGCAAGAGAGATTTTCCTCCCATTCTTTGCCCCTACACTGCAAATGCCAATGTCACACTGTGGTTTGTGAAGACTCCGGGGCTTTCTGCATTTCTGATCCAATTCAAGCTGTTGAAGAACCTAACCGCTCCTCAGCTGGGAGATACCTCCTGAGGGTGGAGAGAAATGCAATCCTTTCCTTGGGGATGCCTCAGCCATGGAAGAACAGGCTGGACACATCCATGTGGAGAGTTTCAAAATGGGGGGACATGTGGAAAACTACACCCCTTGCAGTTCTCAGAAGCCTGAAGTATTTTGAGGTCAGACTGCAGAGTTAATTCAGCCCTGTGCAGAAAGACAGTCTAAAGCTAAGGAGTTGCATTTTTGGGAACACAGTTGGGATATTGATATTAGCCCCCATTCTCTGGGCATGGGGGAATTTTACCCTGAACATGAACAGCTGAAATCACACAGGAGGTTCCTTTTGTTTTTAAAAAGTGAAGAAAAATAATTTAGCAGACAAATGTCATTTCACTAATGTCAAACACATGATTTCCACTGAAATGTTCACTAGAATTTGTGCTAAAGGAGACCCCCAGAGAGGTGGAAAGAGGTACACCCAGTGGATAACAGGGTAAAATTTACTGAAAATGTTTGTTCAGATTTAATGCGGGACAGAGTTAATAGATCATTTGCTGTGCTTTTAACAGCAAAAAGTAAGAGACAAACAGCAATATCCTCACCAGCCACATTCGCAGACCCACAGTTGTTACACGTCTGATGGAAAAATGAGTTTACTTGAGCACTAATCTATGCTAAACCCTGTCAAAAGCCCCATTATGGCATCTTTCATCTGGCATTATGTCACTTTAATAACCCAATTATCATAATTACAGTGCTGTCAAGAGGGAATGAGAGAGATCAAAATCCCCATATTCTAAAAATGTGCAGATTTCTTCCTCAGTTATCAGCATGACAGGAGTGGAGGCTGGACAAGAAGCATGGCAAGTGGACTAACGATGTAATAACGTGCTGTTCCTTGGCCTCAATAAAGGTCACTCACTGTGCAAATGTCTGTGCTGAACTACACTTTGCCAAGCAGCGATGACCCATGTTTGCCAAGGATCAGGCTGAGGTGCTTACTGCAAAACAAAATAAGACAGGCAAACACTCTGGAAAATTCCTGTGTGCTGGAAAGGAGCAAATTTCAACTGAACCAGCTCAAATGTGGTGTTAAAAGAACATGAAAGAAGGGAGAGAGGAAGACCTAGGATGTTCTTTTATTACCTCCAGAGGCTGATCTGATAAAACAGAGTTAGGCCTAGTTTCAAAGACCAGTGAAATCAGCGGTCAATAGGCTTTAGATAAGCCCTTGGAGAAGGCAAATGGTTCATGTAAATCACAAATTGCAAAGAAAACCACATAGCATGATGAACAAAGGGGTTTTAGCAGGTGTTGTTTCTATTGCCCTCTTCTGAGGGCATTGCCTGAGGTTTCCTTATATTGCTAAGCCCTTTGGTGGAGACATTACTTTGGATTGCTCTTCTCTGCAGCTGCACCATCCCCTCACAGCTTGTCAGAACGAAACATTATTTGAGGCATCTATCCATCTGGCCTATTAGAACTAGCCAACATACTCAAAAAGTGTTGAAGTGGGACTGACAGACACAGCTAAAAGCCTCATTTCATCAGGAAATCCAGTTAAGATAGCAGGGAACTTTTCTCCTTAAAATTGAGCTGCAATTTGGTTCTATTGTGAATTCCCATAACAGAAGTAATTCAACATGCTTAGCTATCTCTATCATAATTTGACCTTCTACAGCAGCCTGTATCCTCCAGTCTCAAGCCACTTTGTGATTGTCAGTTCATGTCAGGCAGAAACACTACTGGGCTAAAGCTATTATCATAATTTCCACTTTATGGATGGAAAATTGAGGAAGATTTAGTTTAAAAATTGCTTAGTGCTTCATGCATTTTTTTCAGGTCTCCAATCTGATATTTCTTGCGTTTATTTTTCTAAAGCACCATTTCACAAACTTAAAAGCAGAGTCTGGTTAGCTCAGGTCAGGTGTGCAGAATTAAAGGCTCCTTTCATATAGCAAACCTACATGATTTGCCCACAGTCACACTGTAAGATATTGAAGTAAAAGCTCCAAGGCTTGGAGTCTAATCCAGAACGCCTGACTTCCATTCTTATGCTTTTACTATCAAAGTATGTTCCCTTATGACCAGAAAAGTTCCTTTCAGAAAATCCAGACTCTTTTCTTGAGTCCTCAGGCAATGAAATGAAAACAGTTATGAATCTTTTTGCTTTAAGCAAAATACTATTATAGACCTGATTTTGATTTTGTGGATCCCAAGGAAATACAGCTGTAATTCTGCTCAGATCAGCTCTTTGAAATAGTGAGGTGCAAAATTAAAATCAAACAGAAGATACAGTCCTGAGATAGACTGCTCTCCATTTACATTCAGGTAAATCTGGTCCATCTTAATTGAATTTTCAGCATTGTTCTGGACCTCTCCTGTTTAACTACCTCCATATTCATGTCTGTATCACTATTAAATCCCACAAAGCTTCTCAGGAAATCTGATTAATTGGGATTAAAGGGTTAAACAAAAATTTAAAATGTTGCATAAAAAAAACCCAATTTCTCTTTTAAAGCAATTTCCTTGTTTGCCCGGACAGACAAACCTCAGCTGCTCTGCTGACCTGCGCAAAAGGCTGATCCATCATAAATGTTTGACGTTTCTCTGTAAGGACTGTCGGTCCCACTCACATCATGGTGATCTCTGCTGAGGACTACTGGAGCCTGTAAAAAACCAAAGACAAGAAAATGGAATCCTTCATGGACTGTCAATGTTACCGAGGATGATCATTTGCTGAATTCACATCTGTCATTTCAAACCTCAGCTTTGTTCCCTCTCCTAAACCCCCTGAAACACATTCTCTGCCTGCTACTATTATAAAACAGTTGTTCACACACTGTTCATGAAAGCCACCATCCTTTCATAACTAAGAACAAGAGCTTGTTTTTATGCCAATGGCATCCTCAAAGGAGGGCAGGGAGAAGAGGGGAAGCAGTATGTTATTTCATCTGAGCATTTCTTTGCTGCAATTTCAAAGACTATTGAAATTTTTACATACTACATCAGTATGTAAAAATCTTCATTAAAGATATTTCTTGTTTGCAGTTGAAAATGAAAACTAACAGTAAGAAATTTTACATTTGTTCATTCTTTTGGAAGACTTCAAGACTAAAAATAAGTTAGTAATGAAAATCAGTGATTTCATAGAGCTCAAACAAGCCCATTCTTGGTCTGGAATTTAACTGACAGTATGAATCTAGACCAGCTTTCAGGTCTTCATTATCATTTGCCATGCACAGCGTTTATATGAGAATAATTCACTCTTGGCATGGTGTGGTCTGGATTTAGCTGACTCTGGTTTATGCTGGCAGTGAATTAGGAAGTCATTGAAAATAGACATGAGCATCCAGCTTACAAGAGGGGAATGGAGATTTGCAGAAATGAAAAAAAAAGGACGCAACAAAATCTAAAGGGCCTGGGAGTGTGACCTGGTCAGTCATAGCTCCAAGGGAGTGCTCTGTCTGGTCAGGTTTATTTTTTAAGACTAGCTTGCAGTGACGTTAATTTTGAATCCTGAGAAGGTCAACAGTATTTGAAATATTTTAACAAACATTTTCTGAGTAACAAAAACCAGCCGTTTTCTAGCTAGAAACCATTCTAAGTTTTACTTGAGTTTGCCCCTTTGAAACAGGTAATTGTAATACAGCCATAAAAGAGATGGAGATAAATGAGTGAACATGTCTTGGTCTGATGCTGCAGTACACACAGCGAGTAATGGGTATAATTACTGAGTGGTGCCCTCAGGATTTTGGTCCCCCAGGTTGTCACATTGTACACCTACCTACAATACTCATGAAGAACTTAGAAAATCCCTATACAATCTTGCCCATAATACACACTCTTACCACCATCACATATAGTCAGTGGGATTTCACTGAGATGATTAAGATATTACTCATTATGCACTAGAGTGGCAGCATCAGGCCTAATGATTTTCTTCATTCACATACACAATGCAGATGAAAATTGGCTGCAGAGTTGGTGGTAGTCTTAATATGGCTGAATGTGAGGGACAGGGGGCACAAAGCACTAGGCAGTGGCACAGTCTCTTGTACATTTAATGTTTGTGGCACTGCTAAGGTGTCCCCGCCTTGTGTTTCCAGCAAATCACAGCAGGATATGTTGTGCTTGTAGATGTCCAAATATAAAATAAGGCAGATTCCCAACATGAAATAAAAGGTAGCATATCTCAGAGTTTCTAAACCCGTCTCTCTTCTATTATGTAGTGCAATGCAGGTAACAGGCAGAGAGGAGGACTGAGCTCTAACACATGCTAACAGAATACTGGTCCCATGTAAACATCAGGCACTTCTACTCTCACTGGTTGAAACTTTCTCCTTTCCCACCTGCCACCCCAGTCTCAGATACTAAACACAATTACCGGACCATATCAGGACAAAAAAGACAAACCTTAATCCTTCCTTCAGAAATCGCTCGATTAATAGCCACGGCTATAGACACACGACCTCTCTGATCAGAATATAAGATTCTAGCTTGAGAGCCAACAACCTGGAAAATAAAAATGCCAGAGCGATAAGGTTCTCTGTGCAACTCTCTTATCTTCAGGCCCCAGATAAATGGAGTCACAGGATTGACCCCTTCTGTAGGAGAAAGTGCAGATTATTCCTTCGTCAATGTCCAGCTTCCAGAAAAAAAGAAATTAAAGTCCTTCTTTGAACTGAGTTTTATCTCCACTCACACAATCAGTGAGATGTATTTCTGTCTTCAGCTGCTACTGAATAAATCCCAGTTTTTAAATCAACCTGATTGCTAGGCTATAATCCCCCATCAACAAATCCCTTATCAACAGCGGAGAAGCAGAGATTTAGAACTGGTGATGGTGGGCTGGAAGGGAAGAGAAATATGGGATGGCAGAGAACAGCAAAGAACATCTGTGGTGCACAGCTATGCTCCTCTCCAGCTTTTACCCCACAGACCAATCTGGCTTCCAGATGAGGAGAGCACATGTGAACCATATAGCGTTACCGGTTATCTTCACAGTGAGAGCAAGAAAAACAAAGGATGCTTCACTGGCATCCTGCTTCCCCCAGTGCAAAGGAGTGGCAGTTCTTTGGCTTCATCACCTGTATTAAAAATGGTACTGGGAACTGCAGAGGTGGAGAGGTTGGGTGAAAGCAATACCAAGAAGTACATTTTCAATAGTGCTCTGAAAGAAGGGTAGTTGCAAATAACGTGGAGGGTGAATCACTGACTTGTTTAACTCCAGATATAAGACTAGATATTGCTGGATTATTTGAACATTTCCAGATGAGGAAGAGAAGGGAAAGAACTGCTTCAGCTCACCCTAAAATCCTGCTGGGGAGAGATGTTTATGTTCTCAGCCCTGGGAGTTACAGCCAGTGTTTTTATTCATGCCCTTTCCTGCTTTTCACTCCTGCACTCTGAACCAGGAGTAGTGACGTGCTGAAGGAGGTTGTGCACTTACCAAGCTGTGCCTGCCAGCCTCCCGAATCCAGCGGATGTTGTCATGGTACTGCTGCTTCACAGATGTGCTTACTTGCAAGAGAAAGCAAGAAAAGAGGTTTTGAAAATGAATGCAATATGCTTTAAATTTAATTTAATTCATCTGACAGCACTAGGAAGTCAAATTCTATTCTCAGATACAAGCATGCACATAGGAAACGCTATATAGAATCTTCTGTGCAGCTGATGCAGTAACTGGTACCATACATTTAGAGGAAGGTATGATATGTTGCCCAGGAGACAGCTGGAAAGATAACTCCCATTCAGATCTTTAGCACACTAAATTAAACCTTGAAATATGGGTTACGTGTACTGGTCATTTTTGGTCACCTGGCTTGCTGCCTACTAAATGCCCAGTCCCTTTCTGAGCCTTTGCTAAATTAGTAGCTTTAGCAAACTCCATGACATACTTGAGGATAAGTTACACCAATGCTGGGATATAGATTTGCAGCACAGCAGTTGCTCTGTACTAAATGACCCACGTGAATGTTTTTATCCCAAGATAAAACTGAGGTCTCTTATTTTACAAACTGAGGTATGTTGCCTCACGTTACTATGGGGCACAAACTGCACAGAAAAACTTATTATGGAGTAGCTACTTTATGTGTACATCCACCCTACACCTTGTTTAGATATGCAAGTTACCATATAAGAAGAGAATTATATATAATGGGTTTATATTCTCCAGCTTCTCTTCTCATTTATATCTGTGCTATTCCATCTCAATCAGTCAAACCAAAGAGGAGTAAGAATAAAGATATTTGAAGTGAAAGACAAGTGAAATATGACATGTATCAGTCAAATACGTGGTGAGCTCTGTACAATCAGCTGCCTCCAAAGGCATGGCACCGCCTGTAGCAAGTGAGTAACAAAAGGGAGATGGGGTATGGAATGGGACAGAAGCATTGTCTTACCATCTTTTACAGTCACGCCTTTCCATGCAGGCTGAGCGTGAGCTCAGATGAAATTACAGTGGCTGAAGAAGTTACTGCCTGTAGGCTTCTTTTCTATGGGCTAAGCTATGTCACATTACCTTGTCCTGAGAGATATGGTCAGCTACCAGGGCACAGCTGGCATGTGGCAACACGCTAAGCCACAGTGACTTCCTCATGCATTATAATCATTCAAGTTATATATTATATATAGTTATATTCAAGTTATAATCATTTCTGCAGATGCCAAGATAGCATGTTCCCCATCACTTTCCAACTCTCACCCATTTTCAAGTCAAATTATAATGTACATAACTTATGTTTGAAAGTCAGTCAAACTAGAGAAACTGCACACTGCTAACTTGAAATTGTCCCTGGTAACTGAGAAGAGTGTTTAGACTACTGTCTTTCCACTAGGCAGTATGATATGCATAGTAAAACCAGAAAAAGGAAAGAGGAAAAGGCGAGATACTCATATTTAATCTGGGTTAAACACATTGTTAAAGGAAAATGTAAAATATGCTCATTCCTGCAGAGGCAGGCCTTCCATACAGAGAGCTTTAACGATCCTAAAAAGACCTGTCAGTGCTTTAGGAGTTGGCTCCAAGTGATAGCTTCTAAACTCTGCAATGAGGATTAACGTGTCAGCTCTTAGCTTCGCAGCGACTGAAAGATGAAACATCTGCTAGTGCTGTCCTAGCAGGATTGTGCTGACATTCATAAGCTTTAAGGAAGCATCTTCTAGAAGGTAGTATTCACTTAGATTATTATAGATATTTAATACGAGTTTACAGGAGTTACTCTAGAAAACCGAATAGAGAATGAGTCCCTTTCTATCATTTTTATAAGCTATTTCAGAGAGTGCTTACCATATTTTATACTTCACAGCACACAGACATATAGAAAACATCTTACTGCCTGTTAGTTCCATAGAACATGTCCAGAAAAGAAGCCAGATGAGAATACTGGCTACAAGGACATATTTCAACACAGCACATCTGTCCCTCCCAGAGAGCTCCAATAAACACTCATATTCTCCATCCTAGACTGTGGTGTGTCCAAAGTTGGATTTCATCAGTTATCCCTGGGGAAGTGAAGAATCCTCCCTTTTATTTAGTCTGACTTCCTGCAATTGAAAAAAAATCCCATTTGCTAAACTGCTGCCTCCACCTCCCCAGGCAAGCTACTGTGTTGCTTTCATAGGCCCTTGTACTTACTTAGGGTTTAAAAGATACTAGAAAGTTTTGTGTACTTGGAGGAATAGTCCTCATCAATACAGAGTTTGGCTCCCCTTGCTCTTGGGAGACCTGTATTGTCATTATGCATCAGCTTGGCCTTCAAACTACCACAGAGGTCATAAATCCAAGTTATACTCCAACCACCAGTGCTGAACCTCTCGTGCAAAGGCTAACTTAAAAGCTTGGGTACCTTAGCAGTGGAAGCAGATAATAAAACCACATAGGACTTTTCCACAGTTTGTGAGGTTTAAGCACAAAAATTCATCTCCACAAAAGGAGAAGAATGGTTAACGTTGGACTCAAGGCCAGGTCAAAAGTTTAGACTTGGAATGCAAGAGACTTCAGCTCTGTGGAGTTTTCACTCAGCCTTCATCACAGACTCTTTTATAAAATTCAAAGGTAGGTTCAGATTTTAGATGTACGTGTATGAGGATATCCAGACCCCAGAATTTGGTCCGAGCCCAGGTCCCATAGGAAGTGAACAGCAAGTGGAATACTCCAGAACATGAATCCATGAATGGCTGTTTATTTTCTGGCCAAATTCTGTTTTCATTTCTCTTTGAAATCCTATTCCCATTGTCCTGCCAAAGTCAACAGCAAATCCAATAATAGCCTTGCCCTTAAGCCTGTTTTCACCTGTTGGGATTTTTTAAATGTCATTTTTCATTTAAATTAAGAATGTACATGCAAGAATTCAATGCTTTTTGTCTGTGGAAGAGACTCTCTCCCCAGCTTTACATTACCATCTATATAAACACCCACATACCATTGTACACACAGTAACTGATTCATTTTGGAGTCTTGCAATGCAAACCATACAAAGGCCATGCATCAGTTCAATCTTGAGAGAAGATGACTGGAGATTGCAGTACATGGCAGAAAAATGACTGCAAACTTTTGAAGATAGATTCAGAACTACAGTATCGGATGTCACCCTCCCTTCAATTAAGTTGAGAGACCAGGTTTAAAAACATGAAAGTTTCAATACGCATAGAACAGGGTAGGCACTTCTGGGTCTTCGCATTAAAAACACCCCATGCTCCAGTGCTATGTCTTGAAGATGATTCCTAAGGAAAGTTTAGAAGAACAGCCAGAACTAAGGACCTTGCAGGGTCAGACCCACTCTATCAATAATTCAACTCTTGGGAGGAAGAGGAAGCTGGACACCAGCCTTACATTATAAGACGACAACAGGAGTTTTGTTTCAAATGAGAGACATATCTGAATGTGGTATATCCTTTTCTGAAATACCTAGATCTATGCTAACTGTTCCAGAGCAAACAGGAGAGCATGCAAATTTTTCACACTTCTATTCATATTTCAATGATGTCTCTCATGAAAGAAGCAATAAATATTTCAATATTACCAGATAAAAATATTATGCTCTCCTCCACATAAAATACGCTTTCGATTTGTGATCCATTTCTTTCTGATCCTTTCCTTGATTCTGAGAAGCACAAAGCTCCGCTCTCTGGAAACAGAAGAGCTGAGGACTTCAGTGCTGGGGACAATGACACTTAAGTTTGTGAGTCTGATGTCCAGTTATTGTAAAAGTAGACAAAGAAAGCAAAAGTAGTAGGGCCTTCCACTGCAACCTGGGAGATTGGGATTCATGTTTGCTGACACAAAATTAGCTTTGTCTCAGTTCCCATTCGTAAGCAGGGGATCACAGTAACAGCCCACTTTCAGGGATATGGAAGAGCGAAAGACAGTGTAATTCCTAGATACTCAAGTAACATCCAGAGCCACGCAGATATTCCAGACTGGTTCCACCAGTGAATAGAAGCAGCTGTCAATTTGTTAACAAATAACAAAAAAGGAAGACCTCAAAGTTGTAATCACAAATAAATGACACTGGATGGAGCACCACACCCATGAAACCTGAGGTTCCTGCCACTGATCTGCTAGCTAGCCTCTTAAAAACCTCCCTAGATGCCCATGCCTCATCCACCTGTGAGACAGGGGCAAAGCAATTTGACTCCTTTAAAAACCTCTTGGAGACCTGTTGATGAAAGATACTGTTTGACTTAAAGTTCCAAGGTGACAAAATGCATGCAAATCTGTAACAAATGAAAAGAAAGGCTTTTAGCCAAAATTGCAACAATAGCTTTGGGATCAATAACCTCTCTACAAGTTGTTTTTACATTTTATCTGCTGGTTACACTCCTTACAGAAGTTTGGAGAATAACAAGATTTCCTGCCCACATGGAACAGGCAAGAGACTGCTTTCTATGGTTTCAGACAAAAGCTAACACACGTTTCACAATTGTCAGTTTCCTTTTCTCCCCAAAAGCACCCCCAGTGATTGGGGCATGGGATTGTGTCTTACCTCCCTGACGTATAGAGTCTTCCAGCACAGACATGGCAATTGAGTCAGTGGTAGCAAGGTCCTGTGGGTCACCTGAGGTACAAACCCAGCGGAATGGCCCAAATCCCAGGGAAAAAATGTCCCTGGGAAGAGAACATGTTTCATTAAGAGATAATTGAAATTCTTTCCTTATTTATCCTGGCTGCTAGCAGTGCTTTTCTTTCATTAGCTGGAGACGGAAGAATTTGAAACATTTTCAATGAACTAATCTAAACAGAAGCATCAAGGACCATTAACTGAGAAATCAAACAGTGCTGTTTCATGCAGCCGTCGACTGGTGTATAAAAATACAGTCAGGCCAGAATTTTGATAGAAATGTTGGGCAGTTCAATCAAACAAGTGCATCATCAGATAAATTGCAATTTTTCTTTTGTTTCATCAAATACGTTCTCCCTGCTGCCTCGTCTTTTTGTCCTTAACCCAGGCTAACTCTGAGTGCATCTACACTATCAGACAAGCGGAGGTTCTGAACAAGTGCCTGAGTCCAGACTCATTTGCCATCCACATTGTTTACACACAATAGTAAGACACGCTTCAGTTGAGTTCCAGAAGAGATCTAATCTGGTTGGTGCCTTACTCTATGTTCAAGCTGTCATTCACATGGTATAGGCAAGTTAAGCAGGAGTCAGAGGCAAAAGGTGTTACAAACCCAGACCCACAACAGATCTCCTGAGCTCAGCTTTTCCCACAAGCAGCATGCACAGCTTGGCTAAGAGGCACAGTCAGCAACATGGGCAGAAGAGTGTCCCATTTCAGACATGGTTTTAACTTCAGTGTAGACGTAGACTTTGATGATTTGGAATTGAGCTGTAGTGCTCTAAAGAGACAAGCTCTTAATTTTTATCACCTAGAAGTGAAGTTGCATATATTTACAGTTTGAGGCTGTGACTTGGCTATTCTCTTGAGTAGAACTGCTTAAGTGATGCAACAAAAGAGAAAATGCAGCTATTCATGTAAAGGAGTGAAGAGTTTTGATTTGGCAATATTTTAGCTTACTGTTTACACATCTGGTATCTGCTTTCATAAGACCTTTTAATTCTAAAAAGGATAAAGCTTTACATCAAATTATCAAGACATGCTGTGCCTTTCAGAACAAAATATTAGCAAAACTTCTGCTGTTAGAGTTTACTTATGTTAATCACATACAACACATCCCTCCAGGTCTGGCTCTTCTTTTCCCCTGTACACAGGAAAACGCAAGGAGTAACTCTAAGGAAGCCAGCTGAAGACATGAGCATGATGCTTACAGGCAACAATATATCATCCTAAACCACACTGGGTGTTACTCCAGAGTGGAGAAAAATAAGATTAACTCTGGCATAACACCTGTGAGATCGATTTTCCTACTGCTACTGTTGACTCCTTTTCATCATTTTGAGATTTGCACTAAGTGGAATCTCTGTAGTACTCTTCCCCTAAACAGAGGGAGTCACAGGGCACCTGAGTGCTTTATTGCAGACTCTCCCCAACATACCCCATGATGTGCTGAACGTAGGAAGGATATCGAAATTCTGTTTTATTGCCTCCTCTTTTCTCAACATCAGCACCTATAAAAGAATTTTAATAGTCAGTGACTCGAAGAAAAACTATGAAATGTAAAAACAGACTGCATGTGGGCTCCCATGAAGGCTCTACCTGAGCCACAGAGGAGCTCAGGGGTCTGAGAGAACAAGAGAGAGACTAAAGAGTTAGCATAACACAGTGGCCAACCCTGTCCTACCAAAGCATACAGCTGGGAAGATGCATGCAGGATTGTCCTTGTTTCCACCTAACAACTCTAGGATCTACTCACCAGCCCTTTGAGCTTCCAAGAGAAAAGCATTGCCATAATCCCAAAAAAACATGCCCTTATCAGCTAGTCTGTTAATAGCAGCCACTTGTCTCTTCAGGCTGAAATAAAGAAGGAAACAGTTATTCTTGAGATTGATAAAATATCAAAAAGAATAATATCATGAACTCACTAGAGGCATGGGAGTAGGGGGAGACAGATGGAACTGAAAGACCTCAGAGAAATTCAGACATAAACCCATAGGATATCAATTGAGATGCTTTCAGTCTCTGTAGCACCTGTTATCCTCAAATTTTGAAATGATTTACACTCATTAAGGGAACTTCATTAATTAGCAGAGAGGGGTCACGTCTTTCAGCAAAGAAATGCAGCCAGTTCTGAGGTTGTAAGGTAATAACAAAAAACAGCCTACACAACTGCAAAATAGTTTAAGTTCACAGAGAAAGTGAGCAGAGACAGAAAAACTGAAAATGGCTAAACATCGCTGTTCTGGCCTCTCCCTTGGCCAAAACAGCCCAATTTTCCCTTTGTTTCCAATAGTGGACCATACCCCAGGACTGCTCTCTGTGATATCATTTCCACTTAATATTATGTAGTTCTAATCTCAATGCATAGTTGCATATGGAGTTGTACATGCATAGGCATAACCTCTTGGAACTCTAGAGAGGTAAATCAATGCCTACCAATGAAATTGCATTTTTTCAGGTCATATCTACCTTACTAGAAATTAGTCCCTCCCAGAAATTTACCTTTCTGCTACCTTTGTCTTAGAGTAGTATGATACAGAATTGGGGAACTGGAAATTGTAGGTCCCTCATCCGAAGTCAAATAGGTTATATGCCCATATTCTACCCTCTACTGGAAAAAGGTCTCCAGCAGGAATGTTCAAGGTGAACAAAACCAAAGTAGGAGCCATAAAGCTTCAAAAGTGCCAGCTGAGAACAACAGTACAGCTTGCTGCCTCTATTCAACAATTCTTTATTTATATATAAATTATGCCAAATTGCTCCCTTTATAATGTCCAATTCCAGCTTCACTTGCAAACTTGTAAATCAGGAGCAGCTCCCCGAAATCAAGATGCTAAACAGAACTTAGTTACAGTTGCAGCAAGCGGGGAGCAGTGACTGGGGGAGATTGTCCCCTGCTTATATCCTTCCCTTAAAAACCATTACTGGCCACAGCTGGAAGCATGGTAGGCTAGGATGGACTTTCTGGCTTACCCATTGGGGTTTTATGCTCTATTCAGTGCATTTAAACCAACTTGTAGATTATGTGGAATTGTACTTATTGTCCCAGAATTTTAAAGCCTAATGCCATTTAGGAATTTATAGAAGTGAAATAAATCATTAGTGTTCGGATCTCTGATCTTATCCGCCAGAGACTATTCCTAAAATAGTGGGTAAGTGATGTCTCCCAGATTCTAAGTAATAGCTGTACAAGTGCAAAGTTGGGAGTTGTTAGTACTGTAGCTCTAGTCCAGATTTCTACTGAAATATCAAAGAACAGAAACTTTTTTTTCGAGAAAGACAAAGATCCAGTCACTTGCAGAGCAACTAAATTTAAAGGTTAAAAATGTGTATCACCAAAACATTTACCTCTCTTGTACCAAGGTCCGGAACTTCCCCGGATTGGTGGAAAGAAGCTGTTTTGCTTCCTCAAAGCCAAGCTGTACCGGATAGTATCCCCCGCTGAATGGGTTATGACATGAAGTTTGGTCAGACCCCAAATCAACTAGCAGCTCTCCTGTTGTGTCCAACTCATACACTAACCTCTCCCTGGGGAAGAAAATGAATGAAGTGTTTGAACAGAAGCTGTCATTTCATATTCTAGCTCCTCCTTCAGGTGAACTTCTTCCACCCCAAAAGGCTGTTTATAAAGGTATGCCCTTGGCAGGCTAAGTCCTTACTTGTTTTAGCAGTCAGGAAGTGAGAAATGATGGTGATGAAGATTTAGGTGATTTTTATACTTCCCATTTACCTGTGCAGGAATGCTGATAGATAAGTCAGATACCGGTATGACATACCAGTCTTATTGGTCAGTCTCAACCCTTGGTATATGGTGTGACAGCAAGATTTACCATTGGATAGAGCCTCAAGAGTGCCAGAATTTCTATCCATCATCTGATTATTTTTATTCAATCAATACCTCAATATTTCCATTCTTCACTGAAGTCAAAGATATTTTCTTACTATCCAATTCACAAGAAGTTAGGAGGAAAGGGATAAATTCTTTCTTCATCCACGGAAGAATCTCAGGTATTTCTTTCCTTAAGAAATTCATTGTTCCATAAGGAAAGGAGAAGGTGCGTGGGAAGCAACTGGGAACTAGAACTCAAGGATGAAGACCCCACTTTTGACAATACAGTTTTTCACGAGCATCTAGAGTAATGAACTCAGCACTAGGTTTAATGCCTCTTCTCTTCCGAGTTTAGTAACTAATTCCAGGTTGACTAACAAGCAAGAGCAATAATATATCCATTATCCATATGTGCTACTTACCATAGGTCTACCACATTCCCATGGTAGCCCAAACTAAGGGCAATTTTATTCTTTCTTGCGTCTCTAGAATAGATTAAAAAGATTGGTTGAAGAAAATGCACCTCATGTAATTCCATCTTGCAATGTACAAACCACAGAGTCAAACCCAGCAAAAAAGTCTACATATACTTTCCAACACTCATCTAGGCAACAGGTCTTTCAAGCTTTATGCAATTGTTAATCACTGATTCCAGAAAGCTTGAGTGATACAAGTGTAACATTATTTGTAACTGCTCTATGCATATTCATGAAACTGAATGAAGACACATTTAACATATATAAATGATATGAAGCATTGGTTGTGGCTTGCAGTATGCATTGGTAGTCACTAATAATGACTGCTGCTGTTTGGAAGGATGGATTCACATTCAGAAGCAGACCTGGAATAAGAAGGTGTCCCTCAACTCCTTCTATAAGCACACTAAAATAGCACAATGCAGAAAGATGCAAAGTGTGGATTAGGAAGCAGAGATAAACCCACTGAATTATGTTACAAGTCATACCTAAGGCGAGCAATGCAATGGTCCAGGTTGTTAGAGATTTCCATCAGCCATCCCTGCTTGTGACGTTTCAAAAGCGCTGCTTCATCAACCTAAGAAAAATAGCAGAGATCTTAAAACCCCTGTTTCCCCTACCCAGTCACTTTTACCTTTAGTTTTTCAATTAGTCTGCCAGCAAGAGTAGCAAATAGGTAGAGGGAATAGCTCTGCCTTGGCCTTAAGAATATGGAGTGATTTTTCAAATACTTATTTTTCACCTCTGATTTATATTTTTTCTTTTTTTTTGCTTAAAGCAAGAAAAAAAGGCTTTTTGATACATCCCTTCCCAAAATATTTTACAAACTGAAAATTATCATTAAAATTGTACAACAGGTAATATTTTTCTGCCAATTTTGATTATTCTTATTGTTTCTTTTCATGACTACATTGAAAAAAATGAAAGCCAAAATGTGTCCAATTTCTTTTTCAAATCTGGATATTTTCTGTGAAAATAAAATTTCTATTTTAATTAAGGAAATATTTTCTTTGATCAACTCAGTGATCAACATTTCTGCCAGACTGCCCAGGATGAAGCAATGGTTTGCTGAATAAAATTGACCCTCACTTTTGTTCTTTGACTGCTGGTTGAAAATTTCAACCAAATATGGAAAAGAAAAGAGGAAAGCATTTTCTTGTCCCAGCTGGCTTGTGCCTCTAAAAAATGCAATGGATCAAAACAAAACTACGTCTTTAATTCCCTCTTGAGCTCTTTGAAGCTCCAAAACAAGCTCAATCCCTGATCTGTACTGTCTTCTGGGCTCAGCTTCTGCATGTGTCAGTGTGTATATGCATAGGAGACAGCCAGATAAAAATATAAATGGATAGACAAACTGTGGAGGCTTTGGCACAGATTTCATATTAATGGTTCAATGTATAAACTCGCACATCATTAATACTTTTATAATGAGCTATCAGTGGCATAAAGCAAGTGGTAAAATTAATTCAAGCCAATTTTCTGTGGTAGCAACATATTTAAACACCCACAGTGGGCTGTGTGCGTAAGAACACACAACTTGAGTATCTTAGTACTTCATTAAAGCATTTTTACTTCTCTATAATCCACCCCCGTCATTTTCATTCTATTTTTTCTCATTAACAAAGTATTTATATGTAAATTAATTAAGTTCTGCATTCAGGAGTCGCCTGAGCACCAGGAAACCTTTTCTTTCCTAATTATTCTTAGCATGAGAAACCTTCCATCATTTCCCACATCAGTAATAAAAACTATCCTTCCAAAACCCCAGATTATGATAATATCGGTGTCAGTGCCAATGGAATTATTCAATGAAGTCAGGTGCCATGGGGGACAGCTTCTTTGGGAGTTATTTAAATCAGCACAGGAAGAAAGATACTAAATGGTTTGTATGAATTACAGGAATTGGGTTCATTTAAAGCTCAGCATAACACAGATCAGATCTACTTAAATCTGTTACCACATCCTACATATTTTACTTCAGCCCTCTCCGACAGTCTTAGTCTTTCACAGACTTACTAGCGTAGTCAAGAAAATTAGCTTCCTTTGAACCACATTTTCAAAACTATGCTCATTTTTTGATCAGCATCTCAGTAGTTTTAAAAAATTGCACAAACACGATGAGCTAATGTCACCTTCAGTGTAGCCCTAGAGAGCTTAGTGCAGCTCAGAGGAGATAGTCTGGCCCTCCACACAATTATTTCATAAAATTACAATCATCTGCTTCGTGTCAAACAGAAGAGGTAAAAGACTTGCACCATTAATCCCTCCTGTCTGAGCTTCGGAAGCCCTGGCTGACAAAATGACATCTCTTGCGCAATTCATCAATGTCATTTGCATAAATAGTTCCTTAAATAAATAATATGTACATATATATAGCTGTCCACATGTGCTCCTGAGACTCATTTCCGACAAGGATCATCTCACAGGAGATAAAAACCAGGCGATATTCAGTCTCCTGAACAAAATCATCTGTAGCTGTAGAGATGAAAAGGACAAAGGACTGCTGTGAATCGCATTCACTGGAATCTTTCTTTTGTATTCCAGCATTTGAAAGATCATGATGACAGATTAGAAGTCTGAATGAAGACAATTTATTCAATAACAAATTCAATAAATTTATTTCATCTGCTGGGAGTACCTGATGAGATCTCAAATACACACAGAACTCATGTGCTAACAAAACCACTTTTGCACCATCATTGTAAAACAGATGAAACTCTAACCTTCCATGAATAAGACCTGAGCTAGTCAGAGCAGGTCACATTTACTGCATGCCACGTGGGCAGTCTGACCCATTATGTTTTGAAGTTTAATTATAATTGCCATTGGTCAGTTTGCAATATTCTTACCCTTTTCATTGCAGCAAGTGACATGCCCACAGCAGAGGTCTGCCAGCTAATTCTCTCCATAAATGACTTTGGCTGAGAAGGCTAAACTCCCACTCCCGTCAGCTCTGGCTGGAGCTTACTTCTCAAAAAAAATCTCTTTTCCTCTGGAGCAGTAACAAGAGCTCATTAACTGCAGATAGTCAAAAGAGCTCAATGCACTTTGGTAGGTCCTGTATCTGCTCCACCAAGAATGTTTCCCCAGTGTATTGAATTCAAAGGTACTCATGAGGAAAGAAATGCACAGAAATGTTTATTGTTTCTCAATAGTCAATATCATTAAAGATATTCACTGCCATTTTCACAGAACTGTAGAGCAACGCTTTCTGTTAAAAATTGTTGCAGTGTTTTTGTAGGCCATCCTTCCATCTGATTTGTCAGAACAGAACCCCGTGATAACCATATTAGCTGAAAATTGCACATATTAGGAGAACCTATTGTTACTTTTCTATATGAAAATGTATTTCAGTCAAAACTTACAGGCATATATACTTAATCAAGATTATGATGTTGGTGTTCTGCATTATATGAAATACTTTAGGATATCTGCGGATCCAGTGGATCCTATCATACACTATACTGATTGCTTGGACATTAGCAGTCTTTGAATCACAGATGGTGATTAGATTCTCTTTGTTTATGGGAGGAAATAGCTGGGCTATTTTAATATATTTGGATCAGAGAAACATTACATCAGGATGAAAGACTCTCTACAAAGAATAAATGCTGTGGGTGAGCTTCAGGGAACAGGGAAAATGCTACTACAGAACTTCTCCCCCATCAGCATTTTCCCTTAACAGAAATTACCTTAGTTGTCTACAAACTTGTAGACATAAGTGCTTGTAATTATCCTCACCATTTTCATACTGAAGCCAACTTTAAAATTCCCCATTTTACAAAATCCCATTGACTTCAAAGAATCACAACACCAAGCAACTTCGTTAGTCTCAACCTTGATGAGTGAATCATACCAACATTTTTAACAGGTACTTTCCATTGCACCTGATAAGGGTGCCAGAGGCATTAAAGACTAATGGTAATGTAACTAACACCTTTTCAACAGACTTTTTGTGGCATAAGAGGGTGCAGTTCCCATGGGAATTGCTTGTGGAAGTTACACCCTTCCACACATGAAATGAGGGTAGCTCAAGCACTGAGAAAGGCTCATCTGACACCATCATTCTGCACTATTTGTGAAGGAATCCTAAAAAGTTGCAGTCCATGTCCTCACAGTCTGATCCAGTGAGTGAACAAATAGAGGGTGAAATAGCAGTGAAAAATGCTCAGCAATGAAAAGCACAGACAGATCTTAGAAAAGAGTATCTTTCCATGAGTTTGGCTTGTCAGGGTTACTTGAGGAACATGTCAGATCAAGAGAATGAGGGTTCTGATTCAGGACATGAACGAGAAATGACAAAATGAAAGAAGCATTGCTCTCACCTCTGCAATGATCCCCACGCACCCGGCAATGACTGCAGCCTTTGCTTGAGCCCCACTCATCCCTCCGAGTCCAGAAGTAACAAACACCTTTCCGGACAGGTCTTCTGCCTTCAAGTAGCGACGGCCTGCATTGAGCACTGTGAGCTGCACGCAACACAATACAGCAATTATCAGGAGCTGGTTTTCCTAGAGTCCCTGAAATTTAAAGATCTTCTTTCCCTTTTGCAAACAGAGGTTGAAACTCGGGGGTCGTTGGGACCATGAAACTGTTTTAATCTTTTAAGAAGGAAACATGTCCTAAAGTGATGTTATGAAGCCATCTGTCCTGATTATTTTTTATATATATATTATTATTATTATATTGTTTCTCTCACCATGAAATAGGATAGAATAATAAGTGGTTCCCAACATGCTGCTCTTGGGGTATAGAGACTTATTCAAGATGGCTGCAAAGGACAGCTGAGGAAAACAGCTAAGAAAATAAGCTAAGAAAATGTTTTTATCTAACACATTTGGTCAATTCCTACTTCACTTATTGTAGCTAGATATGAGCTCAGATTGAGACCTTGATTGCAGATTCCGTCAGGTCTGTGTTCTGGATAAGATGCCAGGGACTATTTGAGCAGAAGGACACTGTTGTTTTAAGAAGCCAGCAACGAGAATTTCTCTGGTAGCCAGAACATCCTCTCACAGCAATCCAATCCACTCCAGTCACCAGGGACTGTGGGAGATACCCTCCTCCAAAAGGTACTGATAAATAGACCGTTCCCCAGTTTCTTACCACAGTCCCATGGACTATTCCCTGAGGCCCAATGTAGCAGTAGCTCCCCGCAGTCATCTGACCGTACCTGGCAATAGCAACGAGCACAATTATACCACACGTTACTCAGACTGGAATGAATTCTGTACATGTCTACGTATGTTTCTACTATAACAAAAAAAAGTCTGTGCTTCCATTCGTTGTTAAAGATCTGCTATTATCAAATTCATAACTTAATTAAGTTTCTTCATTAGCAATGCACCAACATGTTTTCAGAGGATCATTTAGCTCTTAAAATTGAGTTCAAAAATGCATGGATCAAAAAATTGAGTGTAAACTTGTTCTGGTATTTAGCATAGTGACTAGGACACAAAGACACTCCTTTTCACATTGTTGGCATTTTATGCCATTGGTTTCCAGTGGCACTCATGCTTCTAAGTCACATGGTCACTTTTGAAGTTGTTAGCCCAGAATGGTTGTCTGTATACCTATGAAATTCCCAGGAAAGTGGTGATGGACGTTCTCTATTTGTGCCCATTCTTCCAGCTTCTTTATCTGTACACACTCAGCTCTCCAGTGGTTTTAATTTATTCTCTCCATGGTACACAACAGAATAATAATCCTGCTCATCAACTAGATGAGCAGTAAAAAAGTAGGTAAATAATCATTCAAAAAATATAAAAAATGATAACTTTCTACTTCAAAGCTTTCTCTTAGTGCAAAGGAATGTTTCATAACTTGTGTTTTCTATAGATTGCAAAACAACCACTGCAAAGTGGAACCAGCCAGTGCTGTAAGTAGGTTATGATTAAGGCTTCAGACTGTAATTCAGCCAAGTCCCACACATAAACCTAATACTAATTCCTAGCAGACCTCAATTACATCCTTATATATGTGGCTGAACATAACTCAAACTCCTAAGTAATTCCACTTAAGTGTGCATTAATGCTTTGTAGCATCATGACTTTGTGCAGCACAGTTGAAATCCATCTACATTAGAAATTGTAACCAGCCTCTGCTTGATGTCTGAATTACATTTTAGTTAACTATTTGATATATTTTAATAGTGAGGTATCTTCTTACATTGTTACTCCCAAAGCAAACATCTTCTCATATTCATCCCTGGTGGAATAGTTGGGAATCACCTAAGAAAACAATCAAAAGAAAACCCACATAAGCAAATTAGAGATTTAAGCACATCTTTTTAACAGCCTACATTTCTCTAACTGTGACACACATAGAAAAACAATGAAAAACAGGAAGAGTGATTCCGGTGTTTTATTCCATGCATTCTAGTATTAGAAAAAAAAGATGTCTGGTCTTTCTGGCAGTGTGACTGTCATGCAAATTTTAAGGAAAGCAGTTCTCTAGCCACAAAACTAGCCTGCAAAGAGATGGATACTGGATGCTTCAAAAGACTGGCAATGAACCAGTATGCTCACTTGTCCAGCTTTTCTTCCAAGCAAAGCACTCCAGATATCTGAGCATCTGATGAATAGTCATCTGTTTGTCTATTACGGGCTTTTAAATCTTCCAAACTCAGCCTAGCTGAACTGTTTTGGTCAAGAACATGTACAGCTCAGGCTCAGTTAGAACAGAAGTCATCTCGTAAGGAGAAGGTTGTTCCCTCCATCACTGCATATTAGCACACTTGAGGTGAGAGCGACTGTACTGGAATAAATGCTGCAGAATTTGGACCCCAGGTTCTCCTGCATGCTGTTGTAAGTTCAGGTAGCATAAATAATATTTTAATTCAGCAAATACTTGAAAACTAAAGAGAAGAGGAGAAAAAAGAGAAAACAAGATACTAATACCTACCATGCCATTAGTAATGATTAATCGAGGAGCGTACTGATGGCTGGGAAAGAGTCCCAGAGGATGTCCACTGTACATTACTAGCGTTTGCTCTTCAGTCATCTCTGACAAATAGTGCATTACCAACCAGAACTGAAAGGAAAAGCAAAGAAAGTGAGGGAATCTGTTTCTATTCTTACATTTATGTTTCTTTGTGAAGCTGCTAAACTTTCAGTATGAAGGCAGCTATAGAGATAATGAGGTGTATTCATATAGAATAACAGCCAGAGGTCTCAACACATTTTTGCTTTTCATAAAGTCCATTAAGAGCTATCGCTCAGCAGGAAACATAAATCACCAACTGGCAATAGTCTGAATAAGTTCCAGAAGAACTCTCCAGTACAAACCCCAGAAACCCTTCATTTTTAAGGCTGTTCTAATTTTATCTTGAGGTTAACCATTTGTATCTGGCACTTTTCTGGCAATCTTTCCAAAGCCTAAATTTTCCCTATAAAGTGATTAAAATACCCATGCATATTGTTGATCATAACCTGGAATGGATAATTCAGCATCTTCTGGTGCTTGTCATCTTTTCAACAAATGGATATTACAATGTGCACTTAAAAAATGAAATAGTTTTTCTCCGCAAAGGAAAAATTCACCTTTCATTATTGACAGTGAATAAAGTCCTTGAGGCACCCAGGAGTACACAAATAAATGCATCTCAACTTTGTCTGCATAATTCAACAGTTACTCTTGATGTACGCCAAAAAGTAGGCTTTGACCATCTAAGCTGCCTATAGATTTGACTCACATACATCATTGTCTATCACAAAGCCCATTATATTCCACGGGACTTTTAGTATGTGACAACTAGGCCTGAGAGGAGCTTTCCTATGCAATATTGGAATTCAAAAATAGCTTGAAACTAGAGTTTTTGTAGGGACACAAAGTTTTGAGAAAAAAATGGAACTGCTGATCAAAGAGGCAGCAATATCAGTTGTCATGGGCACTTAACTTCTCTGTGTCTTTGGTCTGAATTAAAAATGGTACAGATTTGAAGCCAGTCCCTTCTAACCCAACTAATTTCCAAGCTGCAAGTTAAGTTGAGCAGGAAAGAGTTACTGTCTTGCTTTTTACGTTTTGTTTTTGTTTTGGGAAAAGTGTTGAATAATCAAATTCTGGCCCTAGGACAGAACAGGTAGCTAGCTGAACTCTCCACTCTTTAGCAGGCTGGAAAAAACATTGCAATAAAAGCAGAAGCTGTAAGATAGTTAGATCTCATTGCACTGAAAGGCACAACTAGGAAGGAGGCAAAAGCCTTTCTTAGCTTAAAGTACAGTTCTGTTGTCTGCAGGCTTGTAAAGTTAGCTCTGGACGTGGTTCTTTCTTTTAAAATTATTCAGAAGAAAGCACAGGTCTGCGTGAATGATATAAAACAAACTGAACTTTTTCACTAGGAACTTTGCAATGACAGATTTCCAAAAAGCATGTTGTTTTCAAGCCACAAACAGAACAAAATGTTCTGTCATAACCGAATCGTTCATGTGATTCCTACCCTAAGTAAGCAAAAACAAAAAGGTTTTGTTTGTTCTGCTGTGAAACAACTGCAGGTCATAGCTCTGGCTTGGATGAGAACAAGAGAAAAGATACGATTTCTGACTTTGGCAGTGCTTCTACTTCACCTTGCAGCCCAGCATCTGCCTAAGGGATGACAGTCCAATAGAGGCTACTATATGAACTGCTCGCACTGCCTGCACCAGAAATGCTGCAAAACTCATGTAGCTAACAGGCATTAGTTAACTGGCATTTACTAATTAATACACAGAATAAAGAAACACTGTGTACTGCCGTGGTACCTTTCTTTTTAAAGTCAGAACAGTTTTGCCTCAAAAGCTGCTTAAGACTTCTACTTAACTCCCATTTACTAAATTAGGAAACTGAAGCATGAGTTTTCTCTCAGCCACAAACAAAAAACACCAGTCAAACTGGGAAGAAAATCCATGTTCTATCCTACAGCGAGGAGTCCATGCCTCTCTTCCCCTAATTGCTCCTTCATTTACAGCTAGTTTTGCTTGGATTTTTTAATAAGGAAGAGGCCAGATTCAGGTAAAGCCACAACAAGGTGCATACACGATCCCTTAAGACAGAAGTTGGCTCCTTAAGTCAGCTTTTGCTTGTGTAAGCTACTGAATCATAGAACGGTTTGTCTTGGAAGGGACCTTAAAGATCATTGAGTTCCAACCCCCCTGCCATGGGCAGGGACACCTCCCACTAGACCAGGTTGCTCAAAGCCCCATCCAGCCTGGCCTTGAACACTTCCAGGGATGGGGCACCCACAACTTCCCTAGGCAACCTGTTCCACTGCCTCACCACCCTCAGAGTAAAGAACTTCTCCCTAATATCTAATCTAAATCTACCCTTTTTCAGTTTAAAACCATTACCCCTCATCCTATCACTACACTCCCTGATAAAGAGTTCCTCCCCATCTGTCCTGTAGGCCCCCTTTAGGTACTGGAAGGCCACTATAAGGTCTCCCCAGAGCCTTCTCTTCTCCAGACTGAACAACCCCAACTGTCTGAGCCTGTCTCCATAGGAGTGGTGCTCCAGCCTTCTGATCATCTTCGTGGCCCTTCTCTGGACCCACTCCAACAGGTCCACGTCCTTATGTTGGGGGCCCCAGAGCTGGACGCAGTACTCCAGGTGAGGTCTCACCAGAGCGAAGTAGTGGGGCAGAATCACCTCCCTAATCCTGCTGGCCACGCATCTTTTGATGCAGCCCAGGATGCGGGTGGCTTTCTGGGCTGCAAGCGCACATTGCCAAGTCATGTTGAGCTTCTCATCCACCAACACCCCCAAGTCCTTCTCCTCAAGGCTGCTCTCCATCCATTCTCCGCCCAGCCTGTATTTCTGCATGGGATTACCCTGACCCATGTGCAGGAACTTGCACTTGGCCTTGTTGAACTTCATGAGGTTTGCACGGGTCCATCTCTCCAGCCTGTCCAGGTCCCGCTGGATGGCATCCCTTCCCTCCAGCGTGTTAACTGCACCACACAGCTTGGTGTCGTTGGCAAACTTGCTGAGAGTGCACTCAATCCCACTGTCCATGTTGCTGACAAAGATGTTAAACAGCCCTGGTCCGAGTACCGACCCCTGAGGAATGCCACTCACTTGGACATTGAGCCATTGACCGCAACTCTTTAAGTGTAACCATTTAGATACAAGGATGAGATGCAGGACAGTGTCAAATGCTTTGCACAAGTCCAGGTAGATGATGTCAGCTGCTCTTCCCTTACCCACCAACACTGTAACCCCATCATAGAAGGTCACCAAATTTGTCAGACATGATTTGCCTCTAGTGAAGCCATGTTGGCTGTCACCATTCACCTCCTTATTTTCCATATGCCTTAGCATAGTTTCCAGGAGGATCTGCTCCTGGGCAGGAGGATCTTGCCGGGCACAGTGGTGATACCGACTAGCCTGTAGATCCCCAGGTCTTCCTTTTTCCCCTTTTTTAAAAATGGGGGTTATGTTTCCCCTTTTTCAGTCTGCAGGAACTTCAGTGGACTGCTACAACTCCTCAAATCCCTCAAATCCACCCCATCCCTGGAGGTGTTCAAGGCCAGGCTGGACGTGGCCTTGGGCAACCTGGTCTAGTGGGAGATGTCCCTGCCTATGGCAGGGGGGTTGGAACTCGATGATCTTCAAGGTCCTTTCCAACCTAAACCATTCTATGATTCTATGATTCTAAATATGATGGATAGTGGCTTAACAGCTTAATCTGCCAGTTCCCTCAGGACCTGTGGATGCATCTCATCAGGCCCCATGGATTTTTGCACCTTCAGATTCCTTAGATGATCTTGAACTTGGTCTCCTACAGTGGGTGGCTCTTCATTCTCCCAGTACCTGCCTTTGCCTTCTGCGACTTGGGTAGTGTGGCTAGAGCACTTGCCGGTGAAGACTGAGGCAAAAAAGTCATTGAGTACCTCAGCATTCTCCATATCTCAGGTAACCAGGTCTCCCATTTCCTTCCTGACTGGGCCCACATTTTCCCCTAGTCTTCCTTTTATCACTGATGTACCTGTAGAAGCTTTTCTTGTTGTCCTTGACGTCCCTGGCCAGATTTAATTCTATCTGCACTTTAGCTTTCCCAACCTGATCTCTGGCTGCTCAGACAACTTCTCTGAATTCCTCCTGGGCTACTTGTCCTTGCTTCCACCCTCTGTAGGCTTCCTTCTTCTGTTTGAGTTTGTCCATGAGCTCCTTGTTCATCTGTGCAGGCCTCCTGGTGGTTTTGCCTGACTTCCTCTTTGTTGGGATGCATCACTCCTGAGCTTGGAGAAGGTGATCCTTGAATATTAACCAGCTTTCTTGGCCCCCTCTTCCCTCCAGGGCTTTATCCCATGGTACTCTACCAAGCAGATCCCTGAAGAGGCCAAAGTCTGCTCTCCCAAAGTCCACAGTAGAGAGCTTGCTGTGCATGCTCCTTGCTGCCCTAAGGATCTTGAACTCCACCGTTTCATGGTCACTGCAGCCAAGGCTGCCCTTGAGCTTCACATTCCCCACCAGTCCCTCCTTGTTGGTGAGAACATGGTCCAGCATCAGAAGGTCCACAATCAGAAATCAAGATCTTCCCAGCCTTCAGGAGTGATGCGACCCTTAAGGGTGAGATAGCTCTCTATCTGTGCCATTTCTGTTCTGCACTGCGAAATTCAATGCCACATCTCCACCTGTCCCCACTCTGTGACCTTGGGGCAGACCAGAGGCTGCAGGAATGATGTGGTTTTGACATTTACAATAAACCCATTTGTGAGTATCCACAGATACTCAGGATTGTTGTTCATTAAATGTTCCTCCTGCCATCGCACACCTGTAGAGCAATCAGACCCAGACCCATTATTTTTCTTGAGAGAATAAGTTGAGCTCATACAAAACATAATTCTAAATATGTTACTGATGCCAAAGATCTCCTGAAAATGTTTCCCACATTCATTTTGCAGTACTTGGATTAAAGCAACTGTATTTATTGCCATTTTTGGATAGAGAAGGAGAAAAGAGACTATATGACCACACCTTAAACATCCCAGCTCTGATTTTAGATGGGCTTTTACCCACCTGCCATTATTTGCAGAAGATCAGGGATAATGTTGCTAGGCCTGACAGTAAAGTGCACTATGATCTGGCCAGCTAGCATGTAAATATTTACAGCTAATCTGATTTGCTTGGAAAAAGACTCAGGATTGCGCTTTCTTAAAGCAAAGCCCTTTTTTTTTTCATTCCACTACTTGTGAAAAATGTTGCAAAAGTACCAGAAACAAGCAAGCAAAAGATACACTTTTTTGTTTCCTAGAATTCATTTTGACTCTAAAATTGTCTGTGCAAAATACACAGGCACATACAAATGTATCAGAGAAAGACAAAGAACTGGTCTCAACATCATCATACACAGCTTGGTATGTTTATGGTATTATGTTTAGTATTTCTGCTGGGCTGCCTGTGCTCTCCTTACTAAATAAAGCTCTCCCCATCTATGCAGTTCAGAACCGAGCATTCCTCTACCCAGACAGGATGCTTTGGAGTATTTTGAGACAATGACTGCCAAGAATTATCACAAGCTGCCGAAGCAGAATGTGCATTGGGGGAGGGTGAAACTGGTTTTGTGAAACAATTTGCAAAAGCAGCAATGTCCTACCTGCGCCCAGTTGCTGAAGACCTGCCCATTTCCTCCGTAAGTGACAAGCTCCTGAGGAAACTGCAAAAGACAATTTAACAATAAGGCAAACAATTTTCTGCAACATTTCACTGCATATCCAAGCTATTTTTTAAATCTCAATAATAAATCTTTTCTATAGCTTATTGCATCAACACTCACTAGATTCTTGAAATCAGAAAATAGCATCAAAAAAGTGATAATTTAAGAAAAAAAAAATTCTTTTTCAGAATGAGATGTTTGCTGTTGTTACAACTGTATTTTGGAGGCAGAATGCTACAAAGTGATTCCTGGACTGCAGTTTCTGTAACAGACAGACATCTCAGTAAACCCTCTTGAACAGGGACTGAGTGGGCTTACAGTTTGGATGCTACTGGCATTTAGAGCTGGAAGAGCCCTGGCCAGCAGGGCATAGTTGCACGGCCTCTCCCCTGCCATTTGTAAAAAGACACATGACACTGGGTAGCGCTTGTAAGGATGGACTTTGGTCCTGTAATCATCTGGTAAATCTGTCCTTGAGGGACGAGCTTTCAAAGAGACAGGAAACATCAGCACTATTTTTTCAACATATGTTGTAGAAGCAATGTACTAGAGCTGAGCTGTGCCCATCTCACAGACAGTGACCAAGCTCCTGTATGTCGCAGGAGCCGGAGAGAGCCTTGCTGGTGTTGTAGGAGGCCTCAGAGGTCTGAGTGAGGACCAGGAACCACCGTGCAGGATTAACAACTGCGCACAGCAGGAAACTAAAGAACTTAATCCGAAAGACCCCAAACCCCAGGAATCTAAACATAACCACAAGAAAAGTATAGAATCACCTTTAGTCCCTTGCAGGCTTCGCCTCTCAGAAGAATGTGGACATTCTAGCACAGCACTCTGTCAGGAGGCTGCCTTGGCAATGCCGAAATTGGCCTGCTTCGCTAACACAGAGCAGCCAGCTCTACAGGCACAGCGACTGGCACCTACCTTGAAGCACAGAACCAACAAAAGGCCTATGAACAACTAAAACCCTATTAAATCCAGTGGAGGAGGAACATCGGCAAAAGGATTAATTTCACCTATAGGCCTAAATTCTTCAGTTTTTACGTGAGAGCACATACAGAAAGTAGCTTGCACATTTGCTGCTGCCCTACGAATCCAGCTTCCTTATTTTCACCGTGCCTTACCTGAGCCACTGAGGGATCCAGATTATTCATGATCATCAACATAATGGCAGCAGCTGATTTGGTCTTGCAGGGGTAGTCTCCTATGGGGTACGCTCTGAAAGGGTAGTCACAAAAATTCAGGAGAGACACTCTGACTCACAAGGGCAACCACAACCACACACCCCACAGAAACATCCCTGCACGCCAACACACCCGTCTGAGTTGCAGGCTTTCATTCAGGGCTGGAGGGAAGGAGAAAGTGCAGATCTGAAATGAAATATGTACCTTAACAGGCAAATCAGCTTTTAACTGCTATCAGAACTAAGTAAAGAACAAAACTGTATCCAGCTTATCATTTGCTGAATCAGTTAATCACAACTGGTTATAAATAAGGTGGCCAAGAGCTCTCATTGCTTTTTAACTGGATTTTTTTGGGGATGCTGGAACTGGCCTTTGTAACACAGCTGCCAGGCTAAGCAGTTAAGTCCTGCAACACCAAGGGAAATAGCATCAGTGGAAGTTGCCTTCAGGCTCATCAGCCCTTGTTATTTAAGATCCTATCTAAGAAAAACACCCAGCTTGAATTTCAGTCCCAAAGAAACTCTCAAAAACTGAACTAGTTAGGAGAAATATCAGTCTTTTTACTGAATAAGATGCATTTCATCCAGAAAGCTGAGAGGTGAGGTAATGGGAAAGCCTTGCAAAGGTATCCTGAGTCAGGTTTCCTAGCACTAATGTGTTTCAGTGCCACCTGCTGCGATCATCTCACTGTTGTCTTCTCCTCCACCATCTGCTTTTTATATCAAATTGCTCTAAAACATCTAGTCCTAGATTTATACTGTAGCTCTTCAGGGGAGGGACAGTTCCTTTGCTGTGTTTGCACAGGTCTTAGTACAATTGTGCTGAGGCCTCTCAGGTATGACACCAAAAGGAAGTATAACCATTGAGCAGGAGTTTTGCTCTTTCCCTTTCTGTAAGCAACACCACCATTGCAGATACTGGAAATTCCTAAAGGTAGATAGGATCATTTGACATGGTTTCTAAATTATCTTCCTTTTATTGGGCAATAGATCTTCAGTGGCTGCACATTTGCTTTGTACAGGGAAGACAACTGAAAAGGTTAGGCTAAAGAGTGCCAACTACAAAAAAATTTGGATATCCACTGACCAGCTCATGAGCCAAGATCTGGAATGTATATTCTACAGATTTAGCAAATGGACTCCTCCCATGATCATATGTACTTTATCCTAGTTTTTTACACCAGGATACTAAAACAAATGCCTTGTAGTCATTGCCAAACCAGGAAGGAAAGCATTTGAATTTCTCCACAATACTTTTTTTATTAGTGTTTTCTGTTTTTCTAAGCTTGATGTGATAAAATAACAGGATTTCTGTGGAATGATAACAATTCATCAAGAGGAGCTATTTGCACATAATATTGCTTGGAACATAAAAACCCCAAAGTTCAGATATCAGCTGAGTGTGCTGGTATGGGAACATGGCTGTCAAATGGAACAGAATCAAGCTGGACTGTGCTCCCTGGGACATACAGAACAAAAATCAAACACTACCAGACTTCAGAGAACAAAATGCATTTTCTCAATCTGAAACTGTAAGAATCTATTAGAAAGAGTGATCAGTGAAACAGTCACAAAGAAAAAAAATATTTGAAGCTAACAAAGAGTTGCTGATGCCAATGATGGAAACAAGCTGGTGGACTGTCTCATCCAAGCCTACTTGGAAGGTGCCCTCATCTGCAGTTCAGGACTAGGGTCCTATGAAGTCCAGCTCTGCAATATCTTTCAGACAGTCTTCCAGTTGTCCTGCCCTTCACTGAATTCTGCAAGAGCTGACCCCACACTAGTATGGACAGCACAGAAATATGGATGTACGTGGAAATCAGAGTTCTTTCTAGTTGCTTGCTTTATTCGGATTTCTGTACAGACATTAACCAGGCCCCTGCTGCATGCAAAAAGGAATCAATCAGTCTAAAAAAAGCAGCTAGCCCCTGGCAGCCCTCTATAAAACTGTTCTGCTTCACAAACATTAGCCCCATCAGCCCTAGAATGAAGTGATTCTCCAAGATCAACTGGCAACAGGCACAGCATATTACACACCAAGGTCAGATACAGGTTCCAATGACAGAAAAATGTACTGTCTTTCTTTTAAGCCCAGAAAGCCTTCTCTGGAACTCTGGGAAACAACCAGCCACTCACAGCAGGTCTCAACCCATCTGATCTTACCTCTTGGTTCAGTTGAAACTTGACTTACAGCAGCTCAGGACAACTGCAAGTTTTCTGTCCCGGTTGCAATCAGAGGTCTCTGAGTAATGACTGGCCTCTAGAAACCAAAACTTGCCATGGGTCAGAGCATTTGGATCTCTGTGTATGGCAAAGATGGCATTACCAAGCACACAACCTTGCACAATCCTTTTCCTGTGTTGAGTGGTGCTGAGCTTTCCAGCAGCAAGACTGTCCTGACCCTGCCGTAGCCTATTCAGAAGGGTATATGCTGTCTCCCTACTAATCCCACGGGACTCTCATGAGGACAGAGAACAGGACGAAAGCTGAAGGATGGAGGATCGCTGTTACACAGTATCCCTCACTGGAAATGAAACCTCTGCTATCTAATGATACACAGAATATCCAATTTATTCAGATGATGCACTTCATTAATATGTTATGACGACTTCTACAAGAGGTAAATTAGGACACAGCAATGCCACTATTTAAAGGTCAACTTCACAGGTGAAAGCTGGTAAGCAAATGGCAGCCAAATACAATAGGAACCATCCAGTCCTTACCTCATTTCAATATCTGGAAAGAATCTGTACATATAGATATGGCCGTACAGCCTGAGTTCTTCAGCAAATTCCAGTGCCAGCTTCTTTTGTATTTCAGGTGGGAAATAACGCAAGGCGTTGCGCAAAGCCAGCTGCCAAAAAAACCCAAGAGAGACAAAAAATCAATGTAAAAGAGCAATGGAGGTAAATGGGTGGCCCTGAACCATAATCAATCAGCTGGAAGCCTGCCTAAGCTATCACAAGGATGATATAATTTAAAAGGCCAAGCTCACACCAGGGGAGCTCCATTCCTGCTTTCCTGTTGAAGTGTTTCCACCTGCATCTTTCCTTGTAGATTCAATTGCTGTACACATGTAACCCTCCTCTTCCCACCCTCGGAATCTGCATGGAAAGACCTTGGAGATTTGTTAAGTAGTGCTCAATCCTATCAATATCAGACATGGATGAATTCCCTCTCACAATGCTAGGGGGCACTGAACTACCAAGGAAAAAATTGTTCAGAAATCCTTAGACTGAGACCCTGAACTCCTAGAGACACTGAAGACCCTACTGTACTTCCCATTCAAAAAAGGGATCTTAGCCCTGCATGACGTAACATACTCCCAGATGAAGATGTTCTTGGGCTAATTTTTTTTTAAAGATTCACTACATTTAGCATCCTAATGTATTGCAAAGGGTGGTGGTTTACATTATTTTATTGATGCTACATGTATCACTTCCAAATTAGCTGAAGTGATTACCAGGCACTGGATTAAATTCTGCAGATGATACTACGTGGCTTATTCTCCCTATTTCCTTCAAAGACATTATCTATGGTTTGCAAAGTACAGTATGTCCTTTTGGATGAAAGAAACCATAAATAAATCACTGCCTTTAGTAACAGTCTGTTAAGTCAAGTCTCTGTATTCCATGATCCATTTGATTAAAACCATAATGAGAATAAAGATTTTGTAATCTTCAAAAAGCCATTTTCATGCAAAGATGCTAAAAGATCTTATAAGTTCCCTGACAAATGACGACACTATCCAAATGACTTTTAGTTGAAGAGACTCACAAATCATATGGAATTTCACATCATCTTTAGGTTGATTTTTAATGGCTGTGGAAAGGACAGTAAAGGATCAAGTTTGCTTCCAAATCTGATGACAGTCTACAAAACAACCAGGGAAGACCAGTTTAGGAAACGGCTGAGTATAGCAAGGATACCTCATGTTTGTGACACCTGCTGTTGGCAGTTCAAAGAGTTATGGAAGCCAGTATTTTCTGGAGGAGGTGAAGGGGTATGCTGTAGTACAGGAAATGGGTATCTCCAACAAAGGCACCTAGAACCATCCAGCCTAGGTATCATCACCATCCATCCTCGTAAGGAGTCCTGAAAAGCTCTTTAAAGCCCTTAGTTCAGTAATAAACATCCTCATTCAACATGACTGTGGTCTGGATCTTCTGGCTAGAGCTCTCCAGCCCCTTCATTTGAGCAAGCTGATCTCATAGACCTTAGACAGAAAGAACAATAAAACTAAAAATGCCCCATACTAAGAGAGGTTTTTCTTGGCATACTTGCTACTGAACAGGTGTATGGGTCAGACCCTTTCAGAGCAGTGAAGCTATACTGACTTACACCAGCTGAGAATCAGACCAGTAAAACCCTACAAATTAGATTTGCCACTCCACACAGAGAATGACAAGGGGGAAAACCTATTTACCAGATGAGCAAATGCAACTTCCATCTCCAAATACCACCTTATTCTTATCCAGTCAGATAAGCAGTCATTTTTCAAGGGCATGTTATTAACAAACAAAAATCCCAGCTATATCCAGACCATGTCAAAATATGTGGGGATTTTCAAAGTCAACCTCAGTGTCAAGCAGGCATCACAGTAGGTTCTAGATCTAAGAAATTTCTGAAGTAAAAATAAAATCACCTGCACCGCTTGCAACAACAAAATCAAGAAGAAAACATTGCCACATTTGGCAATTTGTCTGTCTATGAGAACTACAGAGAACTATCAGGATGAGTGTTTTGCTTCCAGTCTGGCAAAGATCACCCAGTCTTTGATCAATATATTACGTGAATTATAATGAAACTGATGAGCAAATATTTTTCTTCACCCTAAAAATACAAGCAAGCAAAATCTGGTTGGATTTTCAAATAAATTCACTTAGACTGAGCCTCTATCCTATTAATGTTATACATTAGCAGAAGCCTGAATTTTGATGATACAAACATTAATGAAACATGAACTTGCATGTTATATGAAGGGTGGGAAGGGCGCCTTGGTTGCACAGACAATAGAGAGCTGATCTTATGAAAGGGGACTAAGACTGAGGCTTGTTTAGCTTAACTGAACAAAGGTGAAATTCGATTGCTGTCTCACCGCAGCATAAACGTCAAAGCAGGAAGGAGCTTCAGGGAAATGCTGGAAGAGGAATAAATAGCTGTGAATTAGCCATTAAAAAAATGTAGTCTTGAAATTAGAAGAATTTAAATAAAAGAGATTCTGAAACAGTCTCCCAATAAGAGAGCTAGGGTGCTTAAAATTGCTTAGATGGAGCCTGATTGCTTGATGAAAGGGCAATTGCCACGTGCATCAAGCAGAATTTTGCATATTCATTATTGAGTCATAAATTGAACAACCTGAAAAAGGCACTCAAGGGGCAAATTCAAATAGGCTGTTCATCATGCTGTTGTGGAAAGGCAATACAAGGCCATTATTCGTTACATTTCATTAAAGCACCATATAAAACATTATTCTGACCTTTAAGTAGGATTGATTTTACCTATAACTGACACATTGCACTCTGATTATTAGACATTGTGCATTTGATATTTAGGTGTTTTTCCTGTTCATAACTTCCATTGACAGAAGCTTAAGATGTATGTGCTCAGCACCTCTGGAAAACTAGGTCCAGAGGTCATTGGTGTCTTAATAAATAAATTAATCAATTGCACTTACACTCCTGAGCCTGATAGGTTGTTTTAAAAAACCCATCCTGAATTTGCTGAGCTACTGATTCAGTTCAGCTCAGTGCAATGCAAGCATCAGATGCAAAGTCTTCCTCTTAGATCTGCCAGCTGGATCTAACATTTGATTCTTGTCATTAAGCTCTAGACACCGGTAGGGTGTCTTTTTTTGGCAAAACATGATCCTGCTGCCATTTAGTCAAGATTCACACCTTTCACTGTCAAGAAATATGTAGTCAAAAGAACCCATGAAATCCTGCTCCGATCTGTAAATTGGAGCTGTAAATCAGCTGTAAATATCTGTTGTGAGATTCTCTTGAGAAATCAAAAATACTGGCCTCTTTGTTAATTGACGTATGCTGACGAACCAGTGCCTCTTCAGAAGGAAAGGCATTCATTTCCCTTTTCTAACAACATCATCAGGACTGCCAATTTAAGGATCTTGAGATACTCAAACACCAAAATTTATAGTCTCTCTGTTTACTGAGGGGAAGGAAAACATAAGGCGAGGAAGTGATTAGCTAAACTCTACAACAGTTTCATTCTTAGTTCTTCTCTTTCCCAGTGGAGATGTTGCTTGCCTCCCACTTGTCCTCTTCTGCCTGATGACATCCACACCCAGAATGCCACACACACTTTGGGCACTATTCTCTAAACAGCAACTATAAAAACAAGATGGTTGTTTCAGGTATTATTCTTCCTGATAGGTCCCACTTTAGATCAGCTCAGTTGGGAAGGAAACACGGTGATTTCTGACTGCTCATTGCTACAAATGCCCCACGAGCTGTGAAAGTTTAACCAAGTTCTTCATCATCCAGACATTCCAGAACAGGAGCCAACAGGTTGGCCTTCCCAATCAACATATAAACTTTTAAAAGTGGCCTCATTTCTGAATGTGTAAAGCCACCATTAAGGTCAAACGTCCTGCTGCTTCTCCAGAAAGTTCAACAAGAACGTCAGGTGCTATGCAACTTCACAGGCTCTGGTTTTCAGCTCTTTGTACTAAGATGTCACAAAGCAGCAAGACCCAGCTGCTCCCTAAGGGATATGGAGCCAGAGTAACACAGCCAGCAGGACAGACACCTCACCAGCCAGGGCCCAGCCTCATAGTACCTGAGGGAGGTGAGCAGGGCAGCCCAGGGATGGCAGCAAGGTTCCACCAGGAGTCCAGGTCATCAGGCAAGATCATGGTGATATGCAGGTCTGGGGTCAAGCTAGGAGTGCAAGTCAGGATCAGGTCTGGTGATGGTTATCACAGAAAGATAAAGCTCAGAAATCACCAGGAAGGTTCATAGTGGCAAGTCAGCCCACAGGTTGGAGACCAGACCAATGCAGTCCATGGCTGGGCACAGCAACAACCTGTAGCAGAACTAGAGACAGACACACCTCCAACATAGCTGAGATAGGAGTCCCAGGCCTGAGCTTAAATGAAGCCCCTAAACCTATGGGCAGAGGGTGTGGGTGGAGATCTCAGTTGAGGCTCGTCAAGGTCATCAAGGCCCATTACTGACCTCAGGACCCTGTGACAGAAACACAAATGATACTGCAATCAGGTAGCAGATGATCATGCTGGGGTAGCAGGAAGACTGTAACATGATTTGGCTCTAAGATAAGTAAGGGAACTGCTGTGTGGATGAAGACATACCATATTTTTCTGATTCTAAGCAACACTGAGAAGTGCACATTCTTCCCAAGTTGCACCAGCTTTACTGGAACGTCAATGAGTATTGAGCATGCAATGTCCTTGTTCTGCAAAGGACACACCATGCATAAGATTTTAGGGGTAGCTTCTTTGTAGCATATTTATATTAAGATACAGACACTGAAAAACAGAAAGCTAGGGTTTCCTGAGCTGTGGAGGGAAAGAGAGAGGATGTGGCTGTTTCAGGCCTCAGGCAAAGAATGCCAAAGGAAGAGAACTCAGGAAACATATAAACAGAATCAGTTCTGAGAAATGACTTGATTTATCCAAGAAGATTAAAGTTGGTATGATACAAAGAATTATATACCTCTTCCGCAAGCCCCAAAAGACACAGAACTTTATAAATCTCACTTACAGGATTTCTATTACAACCACAAAAGGAGGACCAAGAAAATAAAACATTGGCAGTGCTAAGGTTTATTATTGTAGAAAGGGTTAAAACTGGAATGAAGGCATATGAAGAGAGGGACAAATCCTGATGAAATTAGCAGAGCATTATTAACTTCACTACTGTCAAAGCTTCCCCTCAGTACCTCAATTAGAAAATGAACACGGTGTCATACATAAAGACAAGCCTCACAATATGCTCAGCATCACACGCTGCCAACAAAATGTGGAAGCTTGTCTCAAGACTTAAAAACCACCTTGTAGACAGAGACAGACAAACTTTTCTATAGTTGGCTGTCCACATGTTTCTCTAAGCATGGAACACCTCTTAAAAAAAAGATATTTGACCTCTCAGTTATAAAATAAATACCAGCTGAGCCTCTAACTCTGTTAAGAGTCTAAGGTAGAAGATTAAGAGTAAAATAAATCAGAAAGGAAGCTTTTAAATCCTTAACAATCTAATAAAAAACCCAACTAGTATGACATCTTATCACACGTGGTTGGTTGATAAGAAGGAGAGATGAGGGTAGGATGTTAGACAGTAGATGGGACCAGAAAATCAGTCTACTGCTGTCTCCCTGCAGCACTTGAAGCAGGAAACTATTCCACTTTCTATACAGGGAGTGAGGACGTTGTCATTACCTTTCTCTTCCCAGGTAGAGAGTAAGGTTTGGCATCCTTTCGAGAGATACCATCTTCTCTCCTGCAACATGGACTCCTTCATGCTATAGCAGACTTCTCACGGGGAAAAGTGATTTAGCAAAGGCAAGGGATAAAACGGAGATGATGATTGGCAATGTTCTGACATGCAGTGAAACTCACTTCCTGCTCCTTTATCTTCACAGCCATCATGACACACCACAGCCCTCTTCTGTACACTTAGTAGCCACGCTTCCATGTGTCTGAGCTCTCCCAGGCACACACAGGATGCCTCAGCCATGAATGCTCCTGACGTTGAAGTATAACCTCTTTGGTTATCTCACAGCTGTTCCTCTTTCTACCCTTTGACTAGGCTCTCCTCTGCTTGTGGAAGTGGACTTTGAAAGAATTTGGTTGTTGATGCCAGTGGGGAACTCCCACAAAGGCAAGGAAGTTGTGTGCAACTTGTTAGTGGGGAAGGAACTTCTGCGTTCTGACCAGAATGTCACATTATAAGTGATGTTACATGTGATGAAGCACAGACTTTCAAACTAAAGAACCCACCTTATCCTCTCCTACACAAATTCCTAAGGATGTCCACCCATTGACAATTATTTTCTGCTGGTGATTTTTTTAAAATCTCCAACATGAAATAATGCAATGATTACTTTAGTGTGTACGTAGACTATTCAAACAAAAAGAGACAGGACAAGCATTACACAACTAAAGACAAATAATTAACTCAACTCCCTACAAACTTGCCTAAATTCCAGGATGCTTCAGACTACTGGTTAAAATAAATTATCTTTGGATGTTTTATGCAAATATACAGATGTGTAGCTTGTACTGTGATGTTGATTCGCCACATTTGATGTCTATTGTACTTGAGAGGTTAACTTTCACTCCCATACATATGCAGTGTTTTTGCAACAGCATTCATAATTTCATCTCCAAGGAACAATGCTGGATTGACAGCATTGAAGTCTCATGCCTCTTATTTAGCTAAAGTCACAGAAGCTGTTGTGCAGCAAATCTCCCTCCTATCAACCTGCTTATCTCTGGGAGAGGAAGAAAGAAAGAAAGCAGAAAAGTTTTCAGTACTTTGTTCTATTACCCACTGAAATTATAACACCAAGGAAATACATTTGCCACAAAGTTAGGTGCACGCTCAGAAAAGCAATTGAGGCAGTCAGGTCTGCTGCCTCGAGCTGCATTTATCTGAAAGGAAGAGAAGTGAGGCTCTGTGAAACCCCATGTTACCTTTTTCTCCTGAGCAGTGAGATTAGGGGTTCTCACGGGTGCATGGGGTATTCCTTTCCTCCGACCTCTGTTTTCAGGCAAAGGGTATAGAGGAAGGCCACGACAGATTTCCTTCAGGCTGGTCATAGCTGCTGAGGAAATATGAGGAGGAAAGGCAAGGCAAACTGGAGAGGTACAAGAAACGAGGAATGAAGGGTGCAGGCAAGCAAGATGCTAAGCGACTGAGGTGTACCACCACTCCGGGGTGATCTCGAAGAGGACAGCCTGTCCTCTGGCTTTTGCAAATAGGCCTGTCAAGCAGAGAGGGCAGGCGGCACAGGTGACACACCTCCCCCCTCTGTGCCATACCATTGGCTCTTCCCTCCTCCCCCAAAATGAATGATTCACAGTTTTGCTGTTTATTCTCCGGGTGCTTTGTCAGCTGGTGCTGCGCTAAGCCACTAGAGCAAACTCAGTCACTTTCCAAATCATCTGATTCCCCCAATGTCCTCATGAGAGACATGGTCTGGAGCATGAACCTTGCCTGAGACCTCAAGGATTGTGTATTTACATTTCTATAGTTTAGGAAGTAACTGAAGTTAATTATTATTATTCACATCACTGTTCATACACACTGTTCACCTCAGATGGGCATTCTTTGTTTGACACCTCTAGGTATGGGCTGTTCCTCAGTTCTCATCAATTCATCTTCTAGACAACAGCGGTTGTCAATGATAACAGCAAAATTTCCCCCTTAGCTGTTAGCTCCTCTTAGCTCACAGGCATGAATGGATTTTAGTAGTATTTAACTGGAAATGTACTCATTAGCACTGGTAATGGTTTTCTCAAGACAGGCAATTATTGGGAGGAAGAATTAAGGCTTTCAGTTCTCAGTCACTTTTATACACTACAGTCAACAACAACCAGAAAGTCTTATGGTACTGCCATTCAGACATCACAAGTAAATGAATATACTTAATTTTGATTTTCCACTTACAGTGCAACATGAACTTTGCTCTCCATTTTCAGTTGATGTTTAAATTATGCAGGAGCTTCTTGACCTTTATTACATCCACAGAGCTACAACTCGTGGCCAGGAAATTTTCTCAAGTGCCACAGTTTAAGCCTGGTGAAATTAACTGGGAGAAACATTTCAGTTAGGAATGAGCCTAAAACCTACGAATAAAAAAATACTGCATTTTCCCACAAAGGCAGCAATCAACAAGCGATGACAACAAAGCACAATTATTAAATGACAGCATCTCATTAGTGTCACATTGGCTTTAGCTCTAGGACATACTGCACATCCCCAGCTCCCACTGAAGACGCTTGAGTTGAAAGAACTCAGAGCATCCCAGGGGAGCTGAGCACGCAGCATACTCAAACCCTCTGAAGGATACTAACTGTCATTTATGGCAGGAGAATTTTGTTTTGTAATTATACAGTATTTTAGCTGTTTTCAAACAAAAGGCAAAGACAAAAAGGATAGGAAAAAGCCTCCTTCATATTTTAAAATTTTCTATTGGGTTTTCTTATTAAAAATATACAAAAAAAGGAGGATAAGAGTAAAGTCAGAAAATTCTACTCCAAAACCTAGCTAAATAACCCTTCCTTACATAAACACCCCAAAGGGGAAATAAATCTGTCCTTATTCTTCTTTGTATCGCCCACATTCTCCAAATCCCTCTAAGGTCTGATCCTGCACACACATGGGCACAAGAATAACCTTGTCCACTTTCAGACCCCCATTGGACCTGCTTCCCTCTGTGACATCAGGCAGAAGTGAATGGCATTACACTGCTGTGAAAGCTGAAGAGAGAGAGAATGAAGCTGGGAGAGGGGCAACTCACTCCCTGAATTAAAATTATTTCTAGGGCTGAGCACTTTCGCCCCTGATCGCTACGTGCTGGAGCCTCTGTGTCGCTGGGAGCTTTGTGTTGGAGTTACCTGAGCAAATCCGACCTCAGGGTCATTCCCAGTGTCGGCTGGGGCAGGCAGGTGTGCCAGCGGTGGCAGAGCGGACACCCCAGCTCCTCCAGGAAGCCACAAGTCCCCTGGCTGCCTGGCTTGTCCCAGCTCACGTCTGTGATTACGGAAAGAACCCCGGTGCCCGTGCCCGTTCGTACACCGCGTGAGCCATACCTAAACCAAACCCCAAAGGCACCCCGCTGTCCCCAGGCTTTGCGGGGTGTCCCCGGGGCGCCGGGCAGTGCCCCGCCGCAGGGCCGGTGTCATGTGCCGGGCGGGCTGGCAGAGGGTGCTGCAGGGACAGCAGGCACCGGGCCGGGCTGCCCCCGCCCCGCACACACACATCGACACACTAACACACTAACACACACTCTAACACACACACACACACGCACGCACCGGCTCCTGGAGGAGAAGATGCGGCTGGGAAACAACGCCTGCATCTGAGCGCAACAAGGACCAGCCCAGCCGACGAGGAGGTGCGGAACCGAGCCATCCTCCTCCTCCTCCTTCTCCACCCTAAAAAAAAAAAAAAAAAAAAGGCACGTATAAAGAACAGGAAGAAGATCACATGTTATAATAATCCCCTTTGCAGCCAGACAGGACCAGACCGGAGAACTGCCCGGTTAGGACTGAGAGATGTGCTAGAGGCTGAAAGGGAGGCAGAGACAAAACTTGGGAGATAACTAAGCAGCCCTCGGGAGGGAAGGAAACCCCCAGCCCTAAGCCTTGCTGTAGCAGGAGGGAGGAAGGCTCCTCCACCCCCCCGCTCCTCCCAATCCCCCTTTTTCCCCCCCTCTCGCCCGGGCGCTGGGCATTGCCCCCCCGCCCGAGCCTGCCCTCCCGCCCTGACAGCGCGGTCCCGGAGCCGCGGTCCAGCAGCAGCCGCGACGGCGGGGGATTTCCCAGGCACCGGCACCGGCACCGGCACCGGCGAGCTGGCGCTGGGTTTGTTTTTTACTCTTCTCCCCCGGCGCTCGCCGTGTGAAGCAAATCGCTCGGAGGTGGGGGAGAAGTGGCTTCCGTGACAGCGGAGGGAGGAGGGAAATCAAATAAAATAGAACCAACCAAAATAAAAAGAGGGAAGAGCCAAGAAAGCACTTGCTTCTCATCATCTCTGAGGGAGAAAAGCCAACTCTGTTCTTCTTATGACCCTCTGCTGCAGGGAGAAAAGGGAAAGAAGAAAGTACTGGGGTAGACCTCCTAACAAAGCAGGGTTCACGCTGCCCGGACCCCATCGCTCCCCCGGTTAGCAGCAGGCTGCGGGAGCTGGGCGGGGGTAGGGAAGGTTGCCAGGGGGGGCCCAGGAAAAGCCAAACAGGAGCTCCACCAAAAGCAAGGAGCACAAACGAAAGTTTTGCAATAGCATCCAAAGAACCGCAAAGGACCGGACCGAAGAGAGCTCTCCGCATCGCATCAGCCCTCGATGGTGCATTGGAGGGGCTGCATCAGGGATGTGAACGTCCCCGGCCGGCTGCATGGAGAGGGGTAAAGACACAGAAAAACCTTGTTATTTATTTATTTATTGGAAGCAATGTACGGGTGATACCCAGAAGGCATCTGAGCCCTGAAAAAAAAAAAAAAACCAACAAACAAAAAATCCCACCTCTGGACCCAAATGAGAAGAAGGAGACTGCAGCCTTGACCCCTACACTGAGAGGAAGGTGAGCAGAAAGAAAGAAAGAAAATACAGAAAAGCCATGCAAGCACCAAACCTGTAGATTACTGCAGCTCTTTTTTGCTTCACTGAGGACAGATATTTTACTGACAGCCATGCAGCGTAAAGGCATCATGCTGATTGTGCTCTTGGAATATTTTATTTCTGGCCATGGGCAAGCAGGTAAGCAAAATAAATCAATATTGCCATTCTGAAACGATTTATCCTAAGTTAAGCAAGGGGAAAGGGAATAGAAATCAGATCTGTTTGTTAAAAAAAAAATATGTCAACAACTTTATTTTAGATTGGATTTTATAAGGAATCTGGGTTAGTCAATATATATACAAATGCAGTCAATATATATACAAATGCTTCTTATTCCCTGCAATACACAGCTTTATAGCTCAGTCTCCTCCCAGACTTATAATAGGATGTACAGTTTCATTCATCCTTAAAATAAAAAAGTGTATGATTTTTGAGAATAAAGAAAATAAGAGAGAAAGAAAGAGGTAGATGGATTGAGATATGCTGGATATTTGTTTTGAGGATGAAACACTGCCTTCCTACACAGGACAAGAGTGAAACGACGACATCCTTGGACAGCATCACTGTAGGAATCTGAATTATTCTCTGTTAACTTAATTTTGCGCCATTAAAAGTCAGATACACTGTTTAGGAATTACTATTTATCCAAGACAGTCCATTCATTCAGCGTATTCCCTGAATTAATAGTTAACATGCAGTAGACAAGATTGAATTAGCATAAGAGAAAAAATGGATTAGGACAGAAAGAGAAGTTGATTAGTTACATGTGTATGTGAGTGTACAAATAAGCATATATAGGAATGATACAGCTGTAATGGTATTTACATAGGGTCCTAAAAATACCTGGATTATGATGGGGACAAATTGCTTAAGGGAAAGGAAGCAAAGCATTAGATTTTTTTTCTTCCTGCTGTGGTTTAATACATCTTTAAGTTTAAAAGGGATTAATTACAAAGATCAGGTCAGAAAAATAAAAATAATTATTGATAAAACAACAATACATCCTTGGTGACTTTTCCTGTGAGATATTGGCTTGGGATGTCTCTTTCTGTATAGGAAAGCATATCAGTGGTTTAAATTTCACCTGTGTGCTTAGAGTATTAGGACAGGAACAACACTCTTAATACAGTGATTTGAAAGAGATTGAAGTGTTCAGCTACCCTGCAAGCTCCAGTAAAGTCAAAGGCAGATCAGGTGGCTTCAGATTATTCCCTGGCTACAACCTTTTTGATAACATAGACAGCAGATTTCCATAACTGCAAGACATATTTTCTTAAAAACTGAAAACAGCTCATAAATTTGCAATCCTGTCATATTCTCTGGTGACTCATTTGGCTGTCTGTCACAACCTGACAGGGAATGAGCGCAGGGAGGACACGTACCTTAGTCCTCTTAGTGTCTTATCTTGGGCATTCACTAATTTCCCAGACTCAGACTCTCCCTATAGGATACATATGTTGACACACAGCACGGAAAGGTTACAGACATGTCTTGTAAAGTTGCTGATACTGCTGCGGAAAGCAGCCTGTTATAAACTAGCTTAAAGTTGCTCTGCATCCAATTCACGAAGTGAAAATGAATCTTCAGGGTAATGCAACCCACAGCTGACTGCTTGGAACGTGAATTTGAGGGGAGGGAGTGTGTTCTGTATGGAGCTAAACACCCTCAGAATAATGGTGTAGGACATCATGAATATCAGCAAAATAATTGGATATTGAAGGTGATGATGCTAAGGATTCAGTGTCACTTTAAACAAACGCTGCTTGGTCAAAAGGTTGCACTTTTTTCTTTTTTCTTTTTTCTTTTTTTCTTGTTTTTGGAAGCAATATAAAAATCTTGAATTAACCTTGAATCTTTACAGGTTCTGTTCCAGGCAGGGCCAGTATTGCACAGATTGAGGTTAGTTTGGACAGTGCTTAGCCCATCTGTGTAAAATGATTTGGAAGTCTCAGCCCTTTCCTGAGCAAGTAGAGAGGTGTACAGGGAAGTATGTTTTTGACACATTTTATTAGCCTATATAGTAAACTCCCTTTTCAGCCCTATGGTTGATCCCTCCTGGTCAGAATTGAAACAAATTGATGGGACACTTTTGTGGGGAGTACATGAAGCACAGTATTTGTGGGGACTACATTTGCCTTCTGCTATCTCTGTGCAGAGAAGACAGTCTGGCGTGTCAAGATTGGCTCCTTAGATCTTTAAATATAATGCCAAGGGGAAAAAAAACAAAAACAAAAACAAAACACCAAAACCCCCCAAAACAAAACACAAAAAAAACCCAAAACACAAAAAACTCCCTTAGTGGTCAGGCTGGAGAAGTCACCTAGGTTTTATGTCGTGAGATGTGACACTTGGGTGATCCTTCCCCTAGTTTTATGCAGGTGGAGGGTGTTACTCCCCTCAGATAAACTCTGCAGTGGTCTGAAAACTCCTGCGTGTTGGGACAGTTACCGGGACTGACAACAGCTTGGGCTCTTGCTTCAGCCCCAGCCAGCCCTGGACCTCCCCAGGGATGCTGTGCCCTGGGGAGCAGTGCCTGGGCCAGCTCTCCTCCGGATGGCAGCCCTCCAAGAGGGGGCGTGGTGTGGTCAAAAATGGCCATTTCTAGCACCAAGCTTAAAATCAATTGCAGGACCTGATTATCAGAGGGTTTGGTTTCCTCTGGTCTGGGGTTATCCAGCTCATCTGCAAATGAAGCTGTAGGTGTTGGAGCCTACCATTGCTCCAGAAGGGATGCGGGGAGGCAGACTGCAACTGGCCACAATGGAAGACATCCCAGACCTGGGATCTTAATTTTCTGTCCATGCCTCAGCTCATGGAGGCAGCTTGGTTTCATAGCATATTCAGAACTTCACCTCTGGGGTATTTATGAAGGCTGGCTCATTAGCTCCAGTTATCAGTGCTATTTTAGTGCAGAAATATATCAGGCTACTCATAAATGGAGGAAGACTTGCCAAACTTATTACATCTTGGCCCCAGACAAACCAAAGGGTTGTATAGCACTTCTGTTGTAACCAGCATTAAGGGGTAAAGATGTAGGTGTGATTAATAAAAACTTGAGCAACTCATGTCACTAGGGTGGTTAGCTTTAAAAGAACATTTGAAAGTTTTTGGTTATTAAGAAAAAAGTTAAACAGATATAGAACAAGTGAAATCCAGGTTGGACATAGATGCTGAAACCACTCCATCAAAAACAAAGCAGAAGATGGCCAAAGGTTTTAGTGTTTACATGTTGCTCAGAACTGTGAAATTTGTTCTTCTGTCTCACTGTAGGAGACTTGAACACACAAAATCATAAATTTGCATATGGAAAAGGAATAAAAATTTCAATTCAAATCACTCAGAAAATATTGGGCATCTTTCCAGTCACATCAGCAGGCTTTGACTGAGTTGCCATATGACCTTTCTTCTGTCACGTATCCAACGGAGGTTGAAAAAAAACCCCTTCAAAAAATTGAACCTGTTTTTAATGTCTACAGTGTTCTGTTGCATTACCAGGCTCTGCAGTAAGAGATGTCTGTTTGAAATGGTGTCCCAGGAATATCAATAGCATCACCTCACCTCTCTCGAACTGTATGATTCCCTAACCATCAGATAACACCATTGTTACAACACATGCCGGGCATGTGCCATTGACCTGACACTTTGTGGCACAGCTCTGAGGGACCAGAAAACAAACAAATAAATTAATCACACCATTTATGGAGCCAAGCCATCCTCCATGGAGTAAAAGCTAATCAACTTCATAATAACATGCAGTGCCCATGAACAATCAAACTGTTTAGTACTTGATGAATTATTCAATGAGTCCTCCTGGCAGTTGGGGTAAGTTGTTTGTTCGCCTGGCTGCTGCTTCTCTTCTGCAGCGGTCCCCTCTCGCTGTCCAGAATCAACATTTCATGTTCTTTCCACAGATTCAGTGAGTGATGGTCACGCTTGCACTATCCTTGTGGCCAAGCAATGTTTTGCCAATTGATTTCTTTAAATGCAAAGCTTTTAATCGACTGCAGATTTTGTTTTCCAATCTCTCTCCTTCTCTCGAACTCCCTTCTGCTAATTTGCACTTTGTTCTTCTCCCATTTTCCTAATGATGCAGCAGTTCAGACAGGAACTGTTTATTGATGTGGCTGCATTAGCAGACAGAGCAGATAAACCTTCTTGTGACTGTTGTTCAGGAGAACAACCATATTTTTCTTCCTTTTCTAGGTTCAGATAAAAACAGCTGAAAAACTCAATACAAGACTAATAGGTCATTTATGGGAAATATAAAAAACAACCATTCCCTTTAAAAAAATATTTCCTTTTTCACTTTCTCACATTGTTGTCTGCAAAGCTTCCCCCATAAAACTCCTTAAATTTAGAACTCCAGCATCCCATTTCCTCTATGAAAGCTTCAGTGGTGGGATCCATCAATAGAAATGGACTTTCTTTTAATTACATGGTATATTTATCCATAATCCAATAGCCTGTGTAACATGGACCCATTCTTAATCAAAACTAAGTAACCTGACTCTTAGTCAGAGCTAACGCTTGTTCAAAGCTCCACTGTAAGACCAGTCCCACTTAAATTGCAAAGATGCAAAGACGACACCTTTCTGCAGCACTGAGCAAAATCAGTTAGTATCCAATCTACTTTAAACACAGAAATTGTTGTGCTTTCTGTATTTCCAGTAATTTTTATCAAACAACTTGGACATGAACATGAACCTAAATGCCACTTGCAAAGACATTCTTGAGGCATGCAGTTGTAGCTCATTATATTTTTGCTGACCTGCAAGGATAGATTTATTTTTGTTTCAAGAATTCCACATGACTCAGTGAAATTCACCCTCCAGAGCAGCCAAAACCTTGAAATTTCAGATGCTCTGCGAAAAGGAGGAAGCTCTAAACAGCTTTTGTGGAAACTCGAGTACTTTTTCAGGACAAAAAGACTCAGAGAAATTGCAAGGAACCTCCCAGATAAAATCTCTGAAGCTCCTGGTGTTCCCCTGCAACCATACTAGGCTCAGATGGAATAAGAAGTTCATAATCAGAAAGAAACACATTGAAATGGTCATCAGGCAGTCAGGATGGTGTGAGGGCTTGGTGGAGGATCTCCAGTAGCGCTAAGAATCACCCACTCAGTTGAAGTTGGAGAGCAAAGAACAGAACTGATAGAGCCAAACATCCCCATCTTCTCTCCTTTCCTCTCCAGCTGACTTCTGCAACTCCTCCTCTCTCATGAAAATTCATCTCTGTGCTGGCACAGGGGGTGGTGGTGGGACCGAGGAGGGGCAGCTTTCATTCCTTTGATCTGAGGACTATTGGGTGCACATGTAATTCAGGCACTGCTGCCTTCGAAGCTCTGCCAGTCTCCTACTGGGATACTAAAAAAAATCTTGGCCAGCCCATTCCAGACACTGGTGGAAGACAACCTCCACCAGGAGGAAATCTACTGTGTTTCCAGATACCCCCTCTTTCCTTGAGGCTGCTGCTTACAGCAGCTGCTTATGCAAACGCACATTAATTCCAAGTTCCTTTGAAGGTGACTTCCACCTGTTTCTAAGAGTAGTCAGGAGCATTTTTGGATGATCTGCTTCCTTGCTATCTGAAGTTTAAGGCTACCTTAGGCTGTATGTAAGCTAAAATGGCACACACCATTGGTCAATGGGATACAGTGGACATACAGCAACTTCGTTTTGTGTCCTAATCCTGGGAAACAAAATGCATGAGGTGTTTTCCAAAACAATGTCCATCTCTGACCTTTCTCTTCTGGCCTGTGCAGAAATATCACTAAGGAACTAAGGACAGAAGCAACTCAAAAGGTGAAACCGTGCACGCTGGACACATTTTTTCACCTTAAACATTCCTTTAGGAAAGAGGGACATGTTTCGTCCAACTACATTTACAATTTCAGTATTTTTATACGGCTCAATTAGAGAGTCTTTTCTTTGATATAACTTGATTTTAACACTTAGTTTGCCTGAGAAAAGTCTGAATATAAACCAAGTAGGGATTTTAAAATTTGACCTAGAATGCTGAACTAATAGCTGACCTTTGAACTGCTCCTAGATTACCCAGGGTTTAATGCCATCCTATGTTTCATTGGAAAGGTCATTTCCTGTAGGACTTACATCCAGTCATCTGACTTGTGACCTCTTGGATTAGATTTATGACCTTGCAAGGTCAGTCTTTAACTCCTTCTAGACTGTTAAGTTGCAAAGAGGACACTGTATGCCATTAGAAAAGCAGTCTTCTCCAGTATGCTAATAAGGTTTTGAAATGACCTTTAGTTCAGTGTCACAAGACACTAGTGATTTCCAAAAAATATTGACTTTGGAGTTATCCCTACTTTTTTTTTTTAATTTAGAAATAAGTAGATGTTTAGAAGTAAGAAAAAAAATTGCCAGTATTTGCAAACTTGGCAAACAGAATATAGTCACCTACCTCCATTCAAGGTGCTTAAACAAAAGAGAGACTTGATTTTTAGCTCTGCTAAGTATTAACAATTCCAGCTGATCTCAACAGGAGCAGTAGAAACTCAACACCCCTCAAAATTATGCCAGTAACATGTAACTATTAAAATACATGCTTTCTTTATGAGTTTGTATGTGTAATTATTTTTTGTAATTTGTTGGGCAGGAATCATCTCTCTTCTTAATGTATCTACAGTGTATACTACAGTTTGACTTCGCTTTCTGATAACAATGAAAATAAATGCATTGAATACGTTCAGTCCTCAGATAAAGAGCTTTACAAGAGTGAAAGTAAGAAAACACAATATTTCTGTGGTTAAACATAAAATTCAATAGACCGACACAACTGCATTTTCAACAGAAATCAGTTAAGCGTCATAAGCATGAGTTTTCTATAGACCTCAGTTAGGCACCAAAAACAAGGACTAGATTTATTGAGAAACTCTTTCCAAAATTTGTATGAAAAGATGAAGTAGCTCTCCTTAGAGGGAGTCCTCTTGGATGTCAATCCCCAGATGAGGACTCCAAACATTTGCACGGTCACCTGTGTTACAGCCTGAGAACTATTTGAGAAATTCTACTTAGTTTTGTTTCTTTTGCCTGTCTTTCAGATCCCATGAGGCTACAAGCCTTCCGCTGTAATGGACGTTCTTGCAACCCTCCGGTGGGAAACCTTGCAACAGGGAGAACTCCAGTCACTCTCACCACATGCGGCCAGAACAGTACAGAACTGTACTGCTTCTACCCAGACCAGAATCTCCTCCATCAGGTCTCCCATGGCTGCGGGCAGCCTCGCTGCACCAAATGCAATGCCAACCAGCCTGATAACTCCCATCTCCCTGCTGACATGACAGACGATTTCTTTGCAAACCCCATCTCCTGGTGGCAGTCTGCCCAAGGAGTACACAGGGAAGAAATCAGACTGGACTTTGAAACAGAATTCTACCTGACCCATGTCATTGCTGTGTTCAAGTCACCTCGCCCAGCTGCGATGGTGTTGGAAAGATCCCAAGACTACGGGCAGACTTGGAGGCCCTACAAGTATTTCTCTGTCAACTGTACAGCAACTTTTGGGCTCCAGGATGATCTCGTTGAGGAAAGCTCCATGTGCACTTCCAGGTATTCAGATGCAGTGCCCTGCACCAGAGGAGAGGTAAGCAATAACTGAAGTTTGGACTAAGTTTAATGTCAAACAGCTGAATACTGTCTTTGCCCAGAGAAGTTGTGGATGCCCCATCCTTGGAAGTGTTCAAGGCCAGGCTGGATGGGGCTTTGAGCAACCTGGTCTAGTGGGAGGTGTCCCTGCCCATGGCAGGGGGGTTGGAACTAGACGATCTGTAAGGTTCCTTCCAACCTAAAGCATTCTATGATTCTGTGAAAATCAGAGAGTGTGTGCTCAAAGAGATACTGAGCATATACATTAACAAAGGTGGCGCATGCCCAAAGGCTTTATGTTAAGAAAATAAAGGGGAAGAAGAAGAGAAATTATTTATCAATGAAAATGAATGGAAATGCTTTAACAAATTTCTTTTATCAGATCCCTCAGTTGTTCCTCATAAGGTTTGTCCTCCAGACCCCTCACCAGCTTAGAACTAGAATTCCAACAAAATAGACATAGGGAAATACACATTTGTACAGACTGATTTATCCAAACTGTTTTCCTACTTTAGGATGACATGAACACCATGGTCTTTCTATTTCTTCTCCATATAAAAAGTCCTAGATGATTGGATGACTTTTAAATACATCATCCCCCTAAGTTTAGTGTAGCTTTTCTTGCTGGGGGTGACCACTCTGATTGTATTGAGCCATAGGCTCCAGAAATTAAACCGTTCAGAAGCAGGAAGTGGGAGTGAGCAGCCAAGTTTCACTGTTCAACAGTGGGAAAATGCCCTCCCTTTGTATGAATATTCTGATGTGCTATTAAACATACGCAGAAGACTTTCTTTTAAAATTAATGTGCAATTGCTCTGATAAATTCCTCTGACAAGGATATTAAAGACTGCTTAGTAATCAGATACTTAGTTTAGTTATAACCCTTTTCATTCATCAATCTTGAAACAGTTTAGATGGGAAAGACAGTAAATATCATTGGTATCATTTTATAGAGGAGACATAAAGGCACAAAGGGAGATTATAAGACATACTTATAGTCACAACAGAGGCTGGAGTCCTTTCACTTCCTTCTCTCTTCCTTAGAGAAGTCACAATCCTCTTGGTTTCCCTGTCTGGAAGTGATCATGCAAGTTTGGCAGTAATACCTCGCTGCAAATTAAGCTCAGGTGTGAGGTGAATGGTCCAGATAGATTTCAAAAACATGGTGGTTTCAGCAGTGCACTTCAAAATGCACTTGAGAAGAAAGAAACTAATGTACTATACCTGAGACAGGGAAACAGCAATGAGGAGAGACTGAGTTCATCTTTGTGCAACAGGCTGAGAAACGTCTCTGCATATTAGAAATCTGGAGCAGATCATTTGACTACTAAACTGTCTTGTTCCTGAAGTAGTAATTCTGCTGGTCAGTTATCATGGTACATTGAAGTCAAATACATCCAAATGTCTTCTGTAGGGAGATTACAATTTGCCACGTCAATACAGAATTTGGGCAACTAATATAATTTTCCTCTCTTGTGTGCCTTCCAATCAAAAATCTGGAAGTACTTTGCAAGATCCATTTAATGATCTTCAGCACACATATAAGGGTCCTGTTGCCGTTTCACAGATGGGGAAAGAGCAGCACAGAAACGTGAAGCGTTTTGTGGTAAAACAGGACAATTCTGGTTGAGTAAGGAAGAGAATGCAGGGTCTGAGGCAAATGCCTTGACCTTAAATGCAAAACAACTCTTCCTTCTCTAGTGCAGTATCCCCTGTTGCCCTGCACTATGTTGGCTTTTGTGCTAACGTAACCTTGGGGAATATCATTAAGACCATGTGTAACTGCTACAACAAATCTGAGAAGTGGATGGCAGAAAATCAAATAATAAAACATTCATCCAACGCAAGCCTTTGTGATTACAAGTGTCAAAATGATTCTGTCAACTTGGGCAGCAACTGCACTGCAATGAAAATGTGTATGCTTAATCAATCTACGCTGTGGTAGTAGATGATAGAAAACAATAGTAATAGTAAGAACAGTCATATATTTACGAGTCACACCCTTGCAGATCCCAAATACTTTCATGAACTGTTACATGAATTGAATACATACAGAGGTCACTTCCTCCACGGGATGGAGAGCTGAAGCTTTAAAGCAGCACACAGGAATCTGTATGGCAACTTAACAGAGAAGAAGACAAATACCGTTTCACAGCACATTAACCCAAAAGGATTCTGAAGTTCTGGACAGACTTTACAGAGACCTCTCAATCAATCCATGCTATGCCACTATGGCAAGGGTGCAAAAGCATCGGGCTTTTCAGGTCGGCAGTAAAACATGGCAGATTCTTTCATGAATGAAAAGAAAGGCAGGCAGGGTGTAGTTATTTAAAGTGATACCTGATCAGATCTGCCTGAGTGACACTGCTACTCTTACTACAAGTCTCACAGGAGCTTTGCCCACGCATGTCAGAACTGCAATTTTACATCTTATTTTAAAGATGCCACAAATGCCACCAGGGCATCCCCTCAAGCACTGACTCACGACTGACTTGGAAGGAAGCTGATTGAACCCCACCACTACTTTCTGCAGTGTTCTCTGCTTCTCTTTCACCTCCACTCTGACCTATCCAGTTACTGATTCTGGCTAAACCTTGGATTGCTGAGGAGCTCACGTCACAAGCTGACCACATTTCCAAAATGATCAAAACCATTCCAACTTAAATGCTAATTAATGCTCTGAGATAAATACTGGCTTTCTCTACTTGAGGGAGTTGAAGTCATTTCCAATGCATGACATTCAGGTTTTTCTTGGGCATTGTCCTATTCACTTGGAGAAGAGATACAAATTCCTTTTTAACAGGGAACAAAAGGAAACCAAAAAAGAGATGGCTCACTGAGAACACTTAAGATTTAAAACCCACATGCGACACATCATGAAGAAAGATTTTGGTTCAACTGGCATCCAGAACTGAGAATGTAGGTGTGAAAGGAGAAGGTGGTAGAGCTGCAGTAACTTACATGCATCTATAAACAGAGATGCATCTCCATGAGTCAGCACACTCTGGTGGTTCTCCAAGACCACTGAAAGAGGCTTTTCCTGGGAGCATGTTGGGAAACTTGGCAGAAGAGAAGCTTTTAGGAGACTAGAATGGAAGCAAAAGACATCTGGTTGAGTGATGTGACAATGTCACAACAGGACATAATGTATGCATAAGTTAAGGTGTATCTCTTGTCGCTTGCAGATTATCCCTTATTTTTCACCTCTGACAGGGTCACACATCTCCATTCCATCTCAGATAAGGTACAGCTGAGACAGAAGGTGTCATACATTGGGGAACAAGTCCTGTAGAAATGCAAGGAGATGACTTCCTAATGTCTCTTTTGCAGTTTTCTTTTACTCCAGCATTTACTAAATCCCTTACTCCTGTTCAGATCCAGAGCACTTCTGCAACTAGAATCTATCTCTCTGAGACCCTAGGTCCCCTCATCTTAATGCTTCTGGCAACAAACTTGCTATTTGATGATTTCTGGCCTAGGAGGCAGAGTGATTTATTCACTGCCAATTGCCTACACATCATTTGCTTCATATGAAACACCACAAAATCAACACCTAGCTTTCTATGCTTACAAACACTTCTCAGTGAAAATCCTCCACTAGTATGTCTTAAGTCCTGACTGGCCCGTGAAGTACCCTATGTTTTGCCTGTTGACTTCTATCACAATAAGAAATTATATATTAAATGGGAAACAAGTGCTTCTAATCTTATCCTATTCTTAAGTGACAACATTCTTAACTATTCTTAAGGCAGAATAATTACTACTACGCTCATCAGCTTCAGAACACCAACTTCCAACATAACATCATGAGCAAAACCCAACACCACCATTTTAAGGTCTGTTCATCTACCGTAACTGCATCTACAGGCAATGCTTGCATTTAGTCTTATGCATCAACTGTGTCCAGTTCTGGACTCCCAGTTCAAGAAAGACAAGGAACTACTGGAGAGAGTCCAGCGGAGGGCTACAAAGATGATCAGGGGACTGGAGCATCTCTTCTGTGAGGAAAGGCTGAGAGACCTGGGTCTGTTCAGCCTGGAGAAGAGAAGACTGAGAGAGGATCTCATCAATGCTTACCAATATCTAAAGGGCGGGTTTCAAGAGGATGGGGCCAGACTCTTTTCAGTGGTGCCCAGTGACAGGACAAGAGGCAACGGGCACAAACTGGAACACAGGAAGTTCCATCTGAACGTGAGGAAAATCTTCTTTATTTTGAGGGTGACAGAGCACTGGAACAGGCTGCCCAGAGAGGTTGTGGAGTCTCCTCTGGAGATGTTCAAAACCCACCTGGACAAGACCCTGTGCAACCTGCTTCAGGTGAACTGCTTTAGCAGAGGGGTTGGACTAGGTGATCTCCAGAGGTCCCTTCCAACCCCTATCATTCTGTAACTGAGACCTTTTTTACCTACTTGTCCATCCATCTGTTTTTCTAATTTAAAAACACTGTACTATGTAGTCATGGGGCCTGAAATGAGTCTTCAGGTCGGCTAATGTAAATCAAAACTCTGGCCCAAACAAAAGGAGAAATTACCACAATGTTGCATCAGACATTAGTGTGACTTACAGTTCAAACATCATATGGGGGAAGCAGGGACCAAAATGTTTCAACCTGCATCCTGACAGCACGTGCACTCAAGGATCTGAGAGATTAAGAGCACGTTTTTAATAAACTGGAATATCGGGAAATGAAAACAAATGTTCTCCTCCATCGAAGATGATGTTTGCATGAAAGGAAGACATTAGCATGCAAAGTGGGATAGAATACTGACCTGCTTATAACCACCAGACCCAAAAGGAGACCATTCCCCTATTGGGTCTAGCTAGTGGAAGGGAGTTTTGAATCAAAGGCTGGTTCATTTATGTGAGTGTCTGTGTGACAGATGACACCAATGAAGTGTGATATAATAAACCCATTACTGGAATTCACTGGGGGCTAGAAGAATTGTGTATGCCTGAATTAAGTAACTGGTTTCTATGGCAACATGTTAAGTGTGCCTTGTGCAGAAGACCTGTTCATGCTCCGTTTTGTATCCTGTGGTGACCTCTTTGGGGACAGAAGTCCCCAGCAGTGCCTTTTGTCAAAGATGAGTGGACTCGCTTTGTAGCTAAAAGACTTTTAATCACTCTTCTAAACACAGTCTGTGAATGCCAGATCAAGACATGTTGTGATGGGATGCAGTTTTGTCTGCTTCAAAAGCCACCAGGTTGTTCAGACAGAAGGTACAGTCAGCCCTATGGAAGACCTTTTCCTCTGCACTGACACTGAAGACCTCTGCTGCCTTTTTCTATCCACAGGGACTCCCTGAGCAACAGTTACAGCATGGGGGGGACCACTTGCACACAGACACCAAACCAGGCCAGGGACAGGGCTCTGTGTGGAATGTATGTGATCCTGTTCCAAGGACCTACATTTTTTGATGTCTTTTCTCAGGCTTTTCTTTTACCATATTCATGCCAAACCTTTTGATAAACAAAGGAGGATCCTCTGCACTCACACACATACCTCATTAAGTAGCAACATCAATAATTCAAGAGGTCACCACTTGAGGCTTCAGTGGCTTCTTAAAGGTCTGATCTCATATGGCAGTTGGGTCACTGAAAAGAAACATGCTCAGCACATCACAAGGTTGAATTCCTAGTAGGTAAGATGCAAGGGCAGGGTCTTGCACTGCAGTGAATTGTCCAACAGTCATCAGGACTGGTCTCTCAAAGTTGCATGATGCTCGGGTTATTCCGACTTCCAGATGGAAGAGATTCCAGGAGGGATTAGTCACTGGTGGAGGTAAGTGCCCGAATGTTATGACTAGGGCCGTCTGTTCAGCATTTCATTTAACTTGAACTGTAGAGGAGACAGAATGCAGAGGCAAGTTGAAAGGAAGCAGTTAACACCAGCAGTGTAAACAAGCAGATAGCACTGCCAGGCCCTGCTTCCCTGGAGGAAGAATTAAGGGGCTCAAGGATTTGTCTCTGAAGGGAATTTGAACTGACGAGACCAGTTCAGCATTCCCATCCATGGCCAGTGAACTTCAGGAGGGCACCAAGTGTCCTACCCTGACCTCATTTGTAATGAGCCTTTCAGAGACATTTGGAACCTTATAAACCAGCCAGAAAGACACAGTAGGTTTCTTTGGAGCATTGCTTCTGCATTTCCTGAACATGCAAGGCAGCAGATACCAAATTAATTTTTCTTCTCACCCTGTTTTGTAAAACCTTAGTGGAGTTGTAGCGGTGACTTTTTTTTCAAGTCTCAACTGGAAAAAAAATCTTGTCTAAAATACTATGAATCTTAGAGATTCATTATTGTAATTTTCAAACTCCAGGCAAAAGAACACTTAATTATTCGCTCTACAGTTGTCTACACATCACTGTTGTGGTGAGACTATACACTTAGCTAAGTCTGTTCATGTGTAAGATTCCAGCCAAGACCTAGAGGTACAAGTGGCTCCACTTATAAGAAATGGATGCTCTCCCATGAGAATACAGCCTGGCTGACATTGGTTGACACTGATGGTGATGGGTTGTTATAACTTTCCCTGACAATTCATCAGACAGAGTGAAATGAGTCTCCTCGTTCTCAATCCAGTTCCCAGTCGGGCTGTCTGCATCACAGAACTCCTTGTGCCATTTCACAGCAAGTATCATTCCACATAATGAAAAAGGACACTGTGCTTTGCGGGAATGAGGAAATGTTCTCACATCCCCACATAAGGTGGTGCTATGTAGAATGCAAGGAATTATGTCCATTCCCTGTAAACAGGCTGCAAGCTGAAGGTTTTTGTGCCCAATAGTCTAAATTTTGTACTTCAACTACATTATCCAGCTTGATAGACTGTACTGCTTCTCCCTACAAACCTTGCCTTTCTACATAGATGTAGAGATTTACATCTGTGGATAACCTGAACCTACAGAATACATCTTGTTTGAGGAAGAGAAAAAGTCTGCATGGCTCTTCAGATTTGTTTGCCTCTAACTTCGATTGTGCAGTCTTTCCCCACGATCATATTGGCAGCAATGCCTAAATATTAATATTAATGCCACACTGACTGGATTACTGGAATAACCTCAAAGCAAATGCAAACTGAAGGGACATTGACTCTTTTCTGTTTTGGAAAACACAGAATTAATTCAAGATGCCACTGTCTTGGTAGTAGCTGAGTTTACCCAGATCAGAGAAATTTAAAAAATCAAATGCACAATTATTTCTTTAACAAACTATCATATTTTATACTGGCTTCTATGTTTTATTCTCCAGAAGGACAGAAAAGCAGTGGATCTTGACTAAAAAACACTATTCCATGAATTGTCAGAATGGGCTTTCTAATAGCTAAGAGAATAGGTAGACTTTCTTTGTGCTCTGAACAGTATTTCAAACCAGGAAAAAGACTACTTCGTAGTAAAGACTACTCTACCACAAGATGGAAGAATTAATTTTAGTCAAGGACTCCATCAAATACATCAGAGGATATTTGCCACTGTGTAGGAAAAAATCTGAGACAATTGTTTACTGTTCCTTTAAGAACAAAATCAATTCACATGAAAACCTCTTAACGAAGAGGATTTAGCACTGATGAGAGTTTTTATAGCAGCTTCCTTCTGATGGGTCTAGTATAAGCACACAGACATTTCTGATCTCATTAACCTGATTGTGTGCAACATGATCAACATAGCTTAAGGATGATTTGTAATATCAAATTCTTGTTCTGCACAAGGATCTTCTTTTGTAGGAGGCCATGCATTGGCATTACCCTCCATTTATGACTCATATTCCTTGACCTTAGGCTATGAGCTTGCAAGGGGGAACCTTTGTTGTGTCCACATCTTTTCTGACTAATACTGGCTGGAAGATCAGGTTAAGAAAACAGAATTATCTGCATCAAGAATGGAGAAGCAAAACATATGGCAAGAAATCAAAAATCTGAGACACTGTCTCCGGAATGAAGATGATCTCTTGATTGGCGATAAAACATCACCCCCTGTGAAGCTGTGCCAACTTGGGTACAGCAAAATCAATCCTCTAACAGTGGCCACCTTTTTTAGCTTTGCACACTTACAGCATTCTCCAAACTTCCTTGCTCTTAGAAAGGTCAGGAGAGGACAGGGTAGTGACCATTTTTTTGAGGCGCAGCTGATTGACTTTTGAAAATGAGAATGACAAATATGCGCTTGATAGCAGATATGCAGATAAGCATGAATCTCCTACTCAGCATTCAGCTCCAGTGTCAGCTCCTGATTATAAGGGAAACTCAGGATCTAGGATGTATTTCCACAAAGGGTTGAGACTGTAGAGGTGCTGAATACCCTCAACTTCCACCCAATTCAATGGAAATGGAAAGACCTCTAGGATGTCCCTTAGCTGACTTAATCACCATCAGATTTTTTTCTGCAAATGTGCATGTTACTTTCATGAAAGCTGCACTTACCGTACTGTATACAAAGCTGCACACCGATGTATAGAGAACCGACTGGGAGATTTCAGAGCAGTCTGTTCCAGCAAAAATGAACAGAGCTTCCACAGAGCTTGATACCAGAAAGAGATTTGATTAGATGAGAAATAGCTTTATAGTGAACATTATGGGAAGCCCTTTTCAGAGCTTGCATTTAATTATAAGAAACACTTCTTCTTCATTACACTTTCTTCATGTCTTTTACATGAATATAATGGAAAACTGCAAATTTGCATGGTATCTCTGGGAAATGAAAAATGCAAAAGGCAGAAGTCAAATATCTATCTGTATAGAAGGAATATGCTTCATAGGTTTCAGAGACACAAACCTTGTGAACTAAAAAAAAGGAACAAATAACACAGTGAAAAGATGGAGTGTCTCTTTCCACAGCTCATGACTCTAGGAGCTCACTAAGATCCATTTCTAATCTAATCTTTAAAACATTTATGCAGAAACGGTTGAGATGGCCAAACTCTTATCTTTTACCTATTATTATTAAAATTGCATGTATTGAACATGTATCTCTAGGGATCCTCAGAGAATTTTACAGCTATAAATTTATTAATAATCCTCCCATTCCATGAAGTGCTTGAATACCTATATCCTATTTTTAAAAAAGTAGGCAGGACATACAACAGACTTCTCCTGTTCCTACTGAATTCACTGGCAGTCCAGGACAGCATAAGGCTTAAGTTACTTGCTTAACATTATTCTGAACAATTGTGCTGGGCTTTGAACAAATAGTCGCATTCCCAACTCTGTATTTTGGTCACAGTGACATCTCTTCCTTTTTTACAGAAATAAAATTCTTCACTGTACCATATAAAATTATCAACCCATATATACAACCACCACCAATCTGTCTTCTAATTTAGGATTAATTTTTTCTTAGGGAACCATAAACCCAAATACATTAATTTAAAATATAATTATGTATTTTTAGTACAGAAAAAAGTTTAGTGATTTGGTTTGGTTTTTTGTTGTTTTTTTTTTTCCCGGTTAATTATGCATTTATGGAAAAATAATTCAGGGCACGTAAGGTGAGATAACAGATCTGTTTTAAAAATTCATCCCACTCTACAATTATTTGAATCAGTACACATAGTAGACTAATAAGTATAACTTATGGATTGTAACATATTGCTTTTGACAGCAAGGCAACACATATGTTAAGGAAGATCTTATGACTGGCACTTTAATGTGAGAAGAAACATCCAATCAAAAACGAGCCAAGAGACAGTGATTACATTATACTCGTCCTTGTGCTCAAGGGTTTTAATGACCAATAGTTCAAGGAGAATGTGTCCTCCAGAAGGGAAGAGAGAGGAAAATTCAATTTTCCAGTTTTATGCATATATGAAATAATGCTGCTAAGCTGATTTAAATATGAAATAAATCTGTGCTACCTCTGTGCAAAATGCAGCTCACCTAAATGTACTTATATAGGCACAACATATCTGCTTTGACTCTGCTGATACAAAATGTCTTTGTTTAAGTAAGTCTTCAATACCTTTGATTTTTACAGAGTTAGGTAAGGCTAATTCCTTAGTGGTTATTGAATCCAAGAACATATAAATGTTCCCAAAAGACTTCCCTAGTGTTATGTCACCCAAATCAGATCTTTAACACTTAACAAGTCTTGCCTTGGGAGAGCTAAGGACAAACAAATCCAGTCTCATCACTGAGTTTATTCCAGACAGAAATGTGTCATGAATTAATCATACAAGCAAACGCTTGTACCTCAACTGGAATGGAATACTGTTCTTTCTTAAAAGGATGCCACAATCCCTATGGGACACCCAAGCTATTGACATCTCTACTCACAAATAATGTTCAGAGTTCTAAGAGGACATGGAAAATGCCAAAGGAACTCCCCTCAAGAGATGCAAGGCCAGAAATGAAAACATTTGCAAAACAATAAACCCACAGGGAACCCAACCTTTTCCCAAGCTGTCTAGCAAAGAAACAAAAAACAATACAGCTTCTTGAAAGCAAATGGCCCTATGCTGAGAGAAGAGCACCCAACAGCTGTTCTTTTGCCTAAAGAACTCAGTGCTATCTGGATGCCAATTAAGATATGGGGAGAATGGATAATTGACTGGAGATCCCAAAACATGAATCCATCTCTTTAAACTTATCATACTGCATACAAAATAGGTTTCTAGTAGTGCAATACAATACACAAGATTTCCTTCACTGTTAACATAGCACAATGCCAGACTATTGTCATCAACCAGAAGTATATTGCCAGAGACACAGAGTAAAAAGAAACACTTTGGCAATTATCTAGTAATTTCTTTCAGAGAGGCCCAGTAAAAACTCTTGTTCTTCACGTCATTCACCCTTCCTCTCTGTCTCCTGTAAGATCCAGAGCTGTTCACAACTGGGAAGAGACGTTAAGCCTCTTGCCCAGCCTTGTATAAGGAGGTCACTTGGCAGGACCAGTGCAGATCTTGCAAAAGCAATTGACATATTGATTACCTTTTTTCAGATCTCTTGTCCTGGAGCAAAGTACCTCTAGCATTTATGTTCTCAAGCCAGTGATCTGTTAGGTATCGTCTGGAGAGTTACCTTGAAAGGAGATACCATTTTTTACTAAGCATATATATTAGAGAAGCCATCAACAAGAGAGCTAATTGTGAGACTAAAGCTTATAAAAACCAGTAACTGAACCCTTGGTTCCTCTGTTTTATGTCCATTTAAAACAGTTTCACAAGGACTTTTAACCATTTATATCTCAGTACTTAGTTTTTAACGCCGCTTTGAGATCTCTGAACTTAGCAGGCTCTGCAGAACAATTCCATCCAGTTCACTGCCTTGGTCTTAGATTAATTGACTATGTGGGAGGAAGATGTGTGCGTCTGTACGTGACCAGGTGCTCAGGACTCTAAGAAACTACTCCACCTCTGTGTGGTCCACAGGGGAATGGGAAGAGGGTGAGAGGGTTCATAAAACTGGTTTCCACTAAAAGGATCAGACCACCCTGGATTAGGGGAACTGGCCAGAGATTTGGGTTTTGTCCTGCGAGTCCATCAATGAGGGGAATGCTGGGCACCTGGACAAAACAGAATGGGCCATTTGCTTCTGGTTCCATTGACCGGGGGAATGTAGACATTGGGGTTGAAAGTCCTGGGCTATTTTGTCATGGCTTCATTGGTCAGGGGAATGTGGGCACCTCCATTGCACAGCCTGGGCAATTTGCCCATAGCTCTGTCAAACAAGGAAACACGGGCACATCTGATCTCACCAAACAGGGCTGTTTGCAGCTTTGTAAGTAGCTGACAGTATAAGAGAAGAGAATTAAAAGAAAAAGGAACAGAGCTAACCAAACAGAAAATGCTACGGACAGGTGGGAAGTGTACCACTGTCTTTGCTGTGGTACTGCCAGGTGTAGCTCTGTGCCAAGCCTGGCAGCTGATTTTGTTAGTTTAAGGGGGTTTATCTCCCCATGTGCCATCAACATGCAACAGAATTGTCTTCCAGGCACGTACCACAAGCTCTTTTCTGGCTCCTGCAAGCAAAAAGGAGTAAAAGTATTTTATGTGCTGCAAGTATTTAAATTGGTTGGTTCACTAGAAAGAAAGAAAAAGAAAAACACAGAGAGAGAAAAAGAGGGAATCCCTATGGAAACAAAGCTTTCACTCCACTAACGGAGTTAGTCAGACAGGCACTGTCACCACTTACAAAGCAGGGCCGAAGAACCCCGAGGGCAAGTCCCTCTGCTATGATGGAAAAACTCAACCAGAGGAGAAAATAGCTCTCAAATTGGAGTTAGCATATCTATAGAGGACATCTAAGCCTGGGAACAAACGCAACCAGCTCTCTAGCTCACTGGCATGGACTGTGGTGCAGCCCTCTGTTGTCAACCTCTCCCCAAAAGCAACGGAAACAAACACACCCTGAGACATACAGAAGGGTAGAGCAGTGCATGAGCTAAAATACCATGTCCCTTTAGTCACTGTTAAACACCAAATTAGAACTGTGATACTCAAAACCAAACTGTTGCTGCTCTGGAAAACTATCAAACAGCATAAAAGCTGTGACAAAAGAGTAACAACCCGCTGACAGCCAGTAGGCACAAAGCGCCTTTGGTCCTGCGAGCTCACTGCAGTGTAGCTACTTCTGCTAATGAATAAACCGGCTGGCTTTGTTTGAAGACAGTGTTCTCTCAATGCCTACTCACCCTAAGCCAAGCTGTGTTTTCTAGCACATAGTTCAAGTGACCAAGCCAAAAGTCTGATCACAGTTTCTACCTCTTTCACAGATCCCCTTAGTGCCTTAGTCTACCTGACTCTAGAACTCATGCTAAAGCCATGTTCCTAAAATGCTTTGAGAAACGTGGATGGCATTAATACTGCATTTATGCCAATAAACCTTGGATTTCTCTGAGTCACACTGTTGTCACTTGGCTTAGAAACACAAGGAAGTAACCGGCGCTTGACAAATTACCACATATCGGCTGAACTGCAAGAAGTGACTGGGCTCAGTAACCCCAGGGACAGATGTTTAAACTGAGGTGTTTCCTATCTCACATCTGAGACAGGATGAGAGCAGGTACACTGTCACTAGCTGTGGCTTGGCCAGCTGGGGGAAACTCAGCTGTGATGTTCTGTGATCAGTCACAGCCCCACAACTGCTCATGCAGAGTTTTCTAAATAGGAACAATTACTTTTTCCTGAACATCACTTTGGGATGTTTGCTGTGTATGCAGAGTCCTATATATATTCTTGGATGTGTATCTTCTGTCTTTCAGGTGATTTATCGTGCCTTAAGTCCAGCTAACAAGATCGAAGACCCCTATAGTCCTGAGGCTCAAGATCTCCTGAAACTCACCAACCTCCGCCTCCTTTTATTAAAAAGACAGGAATGTCCATGCCATGGTTCAGGATTGGTAGAGAAACCTCAAAGATTTGCCCACTATGCTATTTATGACCTGATCATCCGGGGAAGCTGCTTTTGCAATGGGCATGCAGAGGAATGCGAGCTTGCCAACAGGACGGGAGTCATGGAGAATGTGGTGAGTTCTAGACATGCACTAACTTATTAGACTTGTTACCCACTTGTGCTTCTCAGCCTAACTCTACATTTTGTGTATGATCCTGTCCAAGCCTCCCTAAGCCTATCTAAAAAAGGGCAGCACTGTCAGTCCACATTAGTGAAACCCAGACCACTCTGGGAAAAGATTTCCTATAACCCTTGCTGCAGTTCCATGTGTATTCATTGCATTGTAAGAGATGGGTCCTTCTGAAAACTCTGGATCTCAACATACTTATAAATTGTGAAGGGGCTTTGTAATTGGAACAGAGATCCAACCCCAAATATAGTGAATGACATCTCCTACCTATATGCCTGCACAGAACTGAACTAAGCTCTTCGATGTAAAGACTGCCCTGACCAGAACTTCAGATTTTCTGAGTTCGTGAGACATGAGCAGTTCTGCTATACTTAGGGTTTCAGCCTTTACTTTCAGGTTTTCAGCCTTCTGTGTTTTTGTTACTTTCACTACGTAGCAGCAGTGTTCAGGATGCGGAAATAATTTCCACTCCACCCCACCCCTCTTTTACCCATTCAGCTTAAAATAAGTTAGAATATTTTTTTTTGAAAGTCAAACCTTGTAGGAAAATTATTCTACAGTACTATGACTAGCTCCTCCCTGTTCAGGCTTTTTTCTGCGTTTGACCCTGGGTGTGCGGAAGATGTGAGTTGTGTTTGCATGCACACTCAGAAGTTGTGATTCAAGGGGAATGACTGCTGTCTCCTTTTTGATTTAGCTGCAAGTATTATATAGAAGAACTGTAAAAACAGTCACAGGAAAATGATGCTTACCAAATATCCAGGTACATCTAAACCCATAGATCACAGACAGAATCCAAGCCACTTTAAACTAGTCAATGGCTCCACTGGTTCCAGAAGGCTGTCTGTCTCTGTAATGGGTTTTGAAAACCAAAATAAACCTTAGAACTTTAGTCCCTGGTACACCCTGACATAATAGACTCAAGAAATACATCCTCAGCTAATTTCTGTCCCTTTAGATATATGGTACACTTGACATTTTGGTTTATTTTCTTCTGGAATGTGTATTCATTGTCTTCCTTTCAACTTTTCTAGGTTCAGAGATAGATATTGTAACATAATCAGGACTGTATGAGGTTCACAATATTTGCAAAATCATTTGTGAATCAGTTCCATCTGTGGTATAAATCTAAGATTCAGCGACAGTATTCTAGCAATAGGTGATATTATCAGATTCACTTAACTATAAATATAGACTCACTTAAGAAAAAGGAAGAGAAGATTTTTAAAGAGTGCATCCTTCCCTATTGCAAACTGTTAAATATACACATAGTGAAAACAAATACATGAATAACATGCTAAATGAATACAGCTGGTAGAAGAATAAACACTCTGCCCATCAGAAAAGGAAAATATACACAATACTGTGTATATTTCTGGCATAACTGTTGTAAACTATGACTGGATTTTTTTTTTTCCCACTAGTCACAAGGGAATAGAATCTTTTTGTGCCATCAATGACTTCATGGGGCAGAAGTTGAAATAGTTTTGATGAAATGCACTTCATGAGTGACTCATGTCCCAGGAGACAAGAGGGTGGACACATCACATCATTCACACAGGCACAGATATTAGCAAGTCTTTGCCTACGCAGGGATTCAAATGCAGCAGTGAGAAAAGTGAGAAAAGCCTTCCAGAGCTTTAACTAGCTCTAGAATCCTAGATGAGGGCTGGAAAAGACCGTAAGTGTCTGAGTCCTCGCATAAAGGTATGATCAAGCATACCTAAGCCATTCACTACTGAGTGCTTGTTTAGCTAGTTTTTGAAAGTCTCTGATGAAGGAGATTCAAGAGCAACCCTCAGTAGTTGTTCCCATTTTGACATTTTGAAAGCTCTTCTTTAATGCCTGCCTAAATAACCTCTGCTGCAAATTCAGGTGATTCCTTCCTGTGCCCTCTCCCCCAGTGATCATGGAGAGCAGTTGATCCTCATTCTGCAGATATGATTGGAAGGTTCTTACCATATCCTTCCTTAGTTTTGGGGGGTTTTGTACTAACCAGGGAGGTGTGAAGCCTCAGGTGGTCAAAATTTAAAATTCTACTCCCAGGTCATACAAGTCTAGAGTGAAGATGATCGTGCTATTTTGCTCCTCTTTTCTGTGCTTTCATCCTTACACCCTAGCTCTTTCTCAAATACGCAATGAGAATCCACTCCTGGAAGAGACAGGTTACTGGATCCTCTTACATTTTATTTAATACTTACTAATGATGATATTGTAGTGGTGAAGGGAGAGTTCACACAGGTACAGATCTCAGGATTTGGTTTACATAGCTAACATGAGGAAGTTTATATAAATGTGTAACTTTGCATCTTACAATATGGTAATCTCTTTGCCTATATGCAGAAGGAAAAGGCTTTTGTTGTTGAGTGGTGAACACCAATGATACAATTCATATCAGCCAAACTACATTGCAAGAAAAATCTTTGTCATCTTGCAGGTTCTTGGCAGAGACGGGGAAAGTGCTCTACTTTCAGTCACAAGGTGACTAAAACAGGATGGGGAAAAGAAATGTTAGAAACAAACACTGCATGTCCAGAAGTAATCTGATTTATTCCACTGGCCACATCTAATATTTAATGAACACATGGGCAGAGCAAATCTCAAGACACACAGTTTTTAATGTGGCTAGTGTGTGTGATATCACAGCATGAAGGCAGAGCAGCTTCATGTTTCCTGGGCTGCTGTCAATTAATTAAATAAAATGCTGGAAAAATACAGACCTCCACAGAAAGGCTTAAGTAATAGGAGTTTCAGTCTCTTAAGAGTTCAGAGTCCTCCTACTATGTTTTTATTTTCTGTAATTAACAAAAAACAAAGCAAGTCCATGTAGAAAACAACTGTAATTGTTTGCCATGGGATAGGCCCAAAAACTGAGATCATTCTGCACTTAGGATTTGGAAGAGACATAACTGTGCTAACTTGCAAGTCTGCTCTTCTTATTCTTGAAAGAAATCTGTTCCATTTGTAATACTTCTAAAACTGCTAGATCGATACTAAAGGCTAAATAACGGAGAAAACTAAAGCAAATTTCTTGATGCTTTTGAACCAACATTTTTCAACACCATTTTGGAGGGACTAGATGATCTATGACTACTGAAAGATATGTCAATGATCAATTTATGTGTGGACCTGTCAGTTCAGTCCTGACAATCCATTCCGCTTCTGGCTTCTCCACTGAGGCTGCCAATAAGAAACGCCGGTCTCTGAGAAGTAATGTCACAGATGCCACAGAGTGTTAGAAACAAACAGATACCAGAAAACTGCAAATTGTAAAACTGACCTCCAAATGGTACATCATTCCTCATAGCTTGAAATTGTAGGTAGTTTCATGCATCTTCTCTCTGGTCATATGCCATTTGTGAAAATACTGAGTACAGCAAGGTTCAAAGTAGACTTCCACAGGATCACATGGAAATGTCCTTTGACTTCTCATTTTGGCAGCGAAACAGTAATAATTACTCTTTCAATATGGGTTTTTTTTTTAACACATCATGCACCCACTTCAACACAATTTATCTAGATCACACTTCCCTTATTAACTATTGAGAATGTCATGTCAGACAGGGGAAAAACTTTGAGAAATTAAGATGCCAGCTGTAAACAATAGGCAAGAAACTTCTGGACAAACATATCTTGAATTTGGGATGTGTTGCTATTGACAGTGATGTTTTCTTGTTTTCTATTTCCTCAGACCAAAAAATGGAGACACAGAGATGTCATACCCAACTTAAATAGCTTCTTATGATGGCTGAGGACAAAATTCTCTTTTCTGAATTTCACGGCCTGTATTATTCAAACTCTTACAAGTAGTTCCTGTGTCAGTGAGGGAAATTACTGAGACTGCATTTTGCCACAGAAACTACAGAGAATTTTCTTTTAAATGGAGGGCATTAATATGACAGTCTAAGGGAAAAAACTGCCAGGACCTGGCCACCTGAATACATCCAATCTTCTTCTACCATTGGATGCAATGGAACGTAATCCTGTCCCAAGTATGGCTGTTGCAAGTTGTACAAAGTTATGTGTTGCTCTACAATAAATTATTTCTTTATTAAGCTCCAACAAAGTTAGTAAGAGCTGTCAGGTTTAGGATGTTCTTTGACAACACATTTTAGCTGAGTCCAGGGCTGCTTCTAGAACATACAAAGTTTACAAAGCAGAAAGTGCACATGGACAGAACACAGAATTTAGACCAAAGCCCTTTCTGTTTGCCAAACATTTCACAATTCTCTTTCTAGTGCATGAGAAGTAAGTACGGACAGAGGAAAGCAAATGTGGATTAAAATGTTTTTGTATAAAGCATTAGGGTTTTTTTACTTGTTAATTATTGGTACCTACACTGCCAGGAAATTCTTACAAGTTGCCTCGGATGTTTCTTTTGCTTCTTTATCCTGTTTACAGAGACAAACTAGACTCCCTGTGGGTCTGATCCTCCACAATGAAGCAAATGGAAAGTTTTCCACTTACTTCAAAGGGAGCAGGATCTGGTCCTAAGTAAGATTCCTTGTTTGGCATAATGGAGGTTACATAAGGTAAAACTTGTTTTTCTACAGCAATTTTCTAGGTGACTTGGCTGTCGTATCTCTTGCAAATATTACCTTCACTTCAAATACCTTCTGGAGTTCTACTGATAATCCCCAGCTAAGTTTTCACACTATCTGATCCACGCTGCGCCAGTCCGCATGACATCCAGCACTCGGAGATGCAGGAGGTGCTCTCTATTGTAGCTGGCAACAAAAAGAGCAGGTTTTGTTTAGGAAAAAGTTAGCCAGTGTATATCAGCTATGTGAGTAGCATCAGGAATGTTAAAAAAAAAAAAAGATCACAAGAGCTTCTAGATCACATCAGAATAAATTCTAGAAAGACCTCCCTATGCTGATTTTTTTTCCAAAAATTAAAACTGAATATGGACTTCAAGTTCTACCCATAATGATCTGAAAACACAGAAGGAGATCATATAAATTATGGAGCAAAAAGCAGTCATGAATTACATGAACTACATGAAAAGAAAGTGGTGTCGCTGATGCCTTTGCTACCCACAGCGGACCGCAGCATTTCACAAGAACCATTGTGGGAACATGCAGGTGGATGAGAAAGTTTCAGATATTTGTATTCAGAGATAATAAAGAAGATGACAAAGGAGCATCATGGAAAGGTTATCTTTAATTTTAGTGGATAGTTTTACTGAGTGCCTAGTTTTGTAGGGGAAAATGGGCTTCAAAACTGTGACTCTAAATGACAGTTAAGTTCTCAAACAATTACTTAGATAAAAGTTGGAAAAGCATATTAAGACTTGTAGGTCACATCCAGAAGATCCTGTTTTATCATATTCTGACAAAAGTCACTGGAAACCTTAACTGAAGAATATGTGAATAAAACTGAAAAAGAGCTTTCCTATATATACCATGCTTCTCTTGTTGTTCAAGAGTGATTGTGAGGAAGACTGGCACGTTAAAGTAATGCCTCCATTACTGCCAGGAGCTGGTTCTTGGCCAACCCAAAATCAAACAGCCCTGTCCTTCTGCGTAGTTAAAAATGCGAATCCAAGCAAAAACATCGTACATATTCCTCCTTTATTTTAGATATATTGTACCCTCCAAATTCAAGCACACCTCTGGGTTGGTGTCTGTATTCATTCTGGTTGGCCTTATAGTTTTGACTCAGATGCTACATCAGGTATCTTCCAGAATTGCACAAAACCTGTAGTAGTAGTCCTGATGAAAAGATATTAGAGGTTTCAGAGTCCCGTTCAGTACAGTTTTAGGCTCTGTTAATCTGGGTTCCTCTCCATAGTTTTTGTGAACATTTCTGGTTTTCCTGGCTCTTTGACACTAGACTCAAGTTTTGACAAGATGGTCCTCCTCTCCCAACAGTATCAGCACTACATTGCATTATTGTCATTTCAGCTGGAATAGCAGGGATACATGTAAGCAGTAGTTCACACAGTTCTGAACTGACATTCAGGTAAGGTCAGGTCTACAATGGTTCCAGGGACCATTCCTACATGATTTAGTAAAATGGTCTGCCCACCCCCTGCCTTTCCACTTAGCACTGCCCACTGAAATGCAGGCAACAGCAGGAGAACTTCTGCGCTGCTTTGCAGCCTTATTCACCTGCACTGGCCAACACACTCCCTTTTGGAGAGGACATACCCTGCCTTCTGGTGAGCTCAGAAATTAAATGAGTCTGAGTGCTATTTCATCTTATGAGAGATGGCTAATTTGGCTACTTTGGTGTACCCTGACAAAATACTATGGCATACTGCATCTTTAATTCGCTTGTTGCACATAGGGTGTGTGGGCTGTCCTTCTACCCCCTTCTGATTATAAGCAGTGCATTTAACTTAACCCATGCAGGTTCTCCATGAGCTCTACTGAGAACCTACGGTTTGCAGCCAGACCATCTGGCATTCATACCATCAACATGATGTTTTGAGTATCTATGGTTTAGAGAATAGCCACAATTTTGATGGTATGATCCCTACAGTGGTTCAGTCAGCAGGAATTCTGTAATTATAAAGTCAACAAGTTCTTCCTACAATTTATTATTGTTGTGGAAATGCCTTTTACTACTACTGAAGTCCAAATCAGAAAAACAAGCCTATTGAGGAATGGTGTTTAAACACATACTTAAATGCTTTTCTGAAACAGGGCTCAGTGTAGATCCACCCATGCAGACACTCATCTTACTTGTAGAAAAACATCTCTTATTTTGTGGGATGGGGTAGCGAACAATTTCCTGTCTGACATTATTAGCCTTTAAACACAGCTTTTCTTAAAAGCAATGGCTATGGGTGAGCTATTTAAACATATTTTAATTTTATTGCTTAATTGCTGTCATTAATAGTGTTTTTTGTTGTTTTAATCACTTAAGTGATGTTCTCTGCTACTTTAATCTCTGTGAAAGAACCATAATAACCCTGCTAGTTGAACCATTTGATTGGAAACAACAGTAAATATACTTTAGGGCTGGTAAAATATGCCTCATAGTTCTTTTAAGGATTGCTTATTACATTAAAGCTACAAGAGTCTCTGTGCCTGTGTCTAAGACAGAAATAATCGCTTCATCTCACAGCTATCAGCCACCACTTACTACCAATACCTCTCTGACGTCCCATAGTACAGCAAATTTCTGAGGTTCTTTCTTTCAGCTCCATATAATATATACTGTTCTGTCTCTCTAAGTTGAATTTGACACAGCCCCCAACACTAGGAAGTTGCTGTGATGTGACAATCATAGGAGCTGCTGTGTTTGCCCTCATACATTAAGTCCTTGTGTTTTTAAACTCCCTTGGGACTGAATAGACTGCTATGTTTTTTCTGTCCTCGGCTCACCTACATGTTACGAGAACAAAAGTTTTCAGTCTTCTACCAAGGCTTTTCAAGGCCTTTCAGCCAGTTCACTCACCCCTAATAAATCTCCCAGTAACTTAAGCAAATCTTTCTAGAGTTGTACCTGGCTGATGCATGGAGTTTGCATTTTAACGCTTCGGCAGCAGATGCACACAAAACATGGAGAAATTTTGCATAGGATTATAAACAAATTCCATATCACTCAGTGCAAAAGTTATAAAATCGTACATATATTCCCTTGCCTTGTCTCACTCTTGTGCTGGAAGGGTCCTGGGGATTAGCTTTGCACCCTTTAGGCATTTAGAATCCTTTCCTTGCTGTCCACACGTTTTCTGCTTAATCATGGATTTTCTCACCCTTTTTCTCCCTTCCCAGATTCATTATAAATTTGGCTGGTCCTTTTCCAGCCCTGCCCTTCCCCCACTCTCCAAGCTGCAGCCATCTGCAGAGAAGTTGCAGAAAACTATTTTTCTGTTGGCTTCATCTATTCCATTACTCAACATAATTTCACTTGAATGGGAGCTATGCACACTGCCAAATTCACTCAACGCAGAGGTAGAAATTCAGAGAAGAGCTCAGGCCCACTTTGGCAGTGGGTTTTCAATCCCCCACCCCTAGAGCCACTACAGATTAACCAACGAAACCCAGCTAAATTGACACAGTTGCTGGAGTTAGTCAGACTTATTACAAAGTAAATGACAGAATTATTTTGCCTATTGAATGAACAGGTCATGTCCAAACTTCTCTGAACCGTCCACAATGTGCTAACCCATTATGCCTGACCTGTAAATCCACAAATCCTTGTCCATGTATCAGAATTCAGAGCTTATCCCATTTCCTCCCCCCCGAAAACTAATTCTGGGTCTTTCTTCAGCAAAGGTTGGCAATCAGGCCAGACTGTTCAGTGGCATCAGGAGCAAAGCCTTGAACAAGACCAAACTCACTTGTGCCATTGACTTCCAGGAGATTCAAATGGTGGTATTTACTCATTACGCTGTGATTCGGGCATTCCCTTATTAACACACTGAGCCCTGCTCTACTTTCTGCTTCCTCCATTCTTAAGACACTCACCAAGAGCTGGGGACCTGCTGTAACTCAGGGGCTGCATTTCAGCATGACAGCCCTCATTTGTATGCAGTTTGTTACAGATTGATAATGGAGTTGTTGGCACTGCAGGTAAAAGTAAGAGGACAGCTTAGCCCAAAAATGAATAAAAATCAGGTTAGCACTGAGGAAGAAAACAATAAGAAAGTAGAGTGAAATGTGGGCTAAGGTACAGCCGGGCATGCGTGTAAAGGCTGATGGAGGTGAATACAGGCAGAGGATGGAGTTGTGTCTTAAAACTGTCACAAGCTGAGTTATATTCCCTCACATGAAGCATGAATTTTGTACCTCTTCCGGTCTATTTATTCTGTTCTTTTGTTACTGCTCAAAAAGGGGCTTAGTGATGCCAGTCTGAATATTCAACTAAACACTATCACTGATTTTTCTTCACCATTACCTATTTAGTGAATTTGGAACCGGTGGCAGCTCATTCATTCACTGCTGTGGAGACCAAAACCTGTATAGGCTTAGGTGGCCTTGCCACAAGTGTCCCAGCTCTACTTATCCCTGCTAAGTTCCCTCAGACTTCATTTACCAAAGTGATCAAGTATGAGCCAGAAATTCAGTTCCCTCAGAAAACACCCATATGTGTATCAGTTTTTGGTAAGTTTTCTTACCAGTTTTCTGGTCCCAGAAACCAGCAAGTGACATAGGAAAATAATTTTCATTCCTGATTAGAGCAGGAATTTGAACTGCCAATCTTCCTATAGCAGGCACTATAATCTGGAACTTACTCCCAAGCCACCCATTCTTTTAGGTCTTTCTGAATTTAAAAAAGTTGAAGGAAATTTAGCTAAATTTAATTTAGCCTCTTAAAAGTCATATGTGCTCTCCTCGGGACCTGATATTGAAGGATTTATTATAAATCTGCATGGCTACATCTCTTCATTTGGAGAGACAACAGAGCCCATTTGAACTGTAAGAGAAATAAAGCAGAATAGCAGACACTGTTTTGTATTTAACCACTCAAAATGACAGAGAGTCATTTTACTAAAAGCAGGTAAGGGACTAGCCTCTGATGTCATTGCAAACTGCTGTATCCAAAATTTCTCTGGCAACATTACAAAGTGAATACAGAGCCCAAAGACAAACATTTTCCCCGAATCAGCAACAGTTGCTCTGTTCTGGAAGGCTTCCAAATTTAACCTTCATTCATTAGGAAAAAAGCCCCAAAATAGACTGAGAATAGCCCAGGAGAAAGAGCAACAACCACAACATTTACTGAAAGGACAAAAGGTAAAGAAACTAAATGGGCAGAGAGAAAGCAAGAGGCTTCAGGTATTATACAAAGCTGAACAGAGTTTAAAAAATCAAAAAATTGTGGGACAAACAGGTGGAAAATGTCCACTCTCTCAGCTGCAGATCAGAATTCAGGTGAAGCAACTTTGTGCAGTCAAAGGTGAATAGGTATCATGTAATTTCTTGGAACCATTGTATAAAAGCAGAATGTGGTTCTACACTATTTGCTATAAATCAACCAGAAATTACTGAGCCCCATGTAAGAACTACTGAATGAAATTCATGGCTTAGTATGGCAGGTCAAGCTACATGACTGGAACTGATCATCCTGGCATTAAAATCCATGAAGCTATAACCTCCTCTATGTCCTGATTCAAAGCTGCTCAGGTGGTAGATGTACAAATCAAAGCCTTTGGCAGCAATACCAGACTTGTAACAGCACGACTGTACTGTGAAGCAGATGAGGGAATTAATCCAGAATTAAAATACTAGTGCCAAGGAAAAAAAAGCAGTTTTAACTTCTTTTTTTTTAGCACAGTTTAGTTTCACAGCCCAATTTACACATGACTCAAGGCATAATGCAGGAGGTGACAGCATAGAAAGAAGTAGTAAGGAAAGCAGAAATGTCTCAAATCAAGGTTGTCCCTAAAGACTTTACATCATGAAACCACAGCCTGGGAATATAGCTGCTATACCAAGACACAAAAACAAGGCTTGCTTTCAAGTGGTCATTAAATCCAATATGATGGTGACTGAGAGTATAGCATAGCATTTTTGTTCCTTTCCCAGACTAATAATAACCTCTAACTGCAAGTATGTCAGTCTATAAACTTCTACACTTTGCAAAAGCTGACTAGAAAAGTGGAAGCTTGATGCAGCCAGAACATCAGAATTTGAAGCAGCAGTTTTCATCTTTCAAAGCTCATAGCATTCATTAGTGACATGAGTAACCCTGGCTGAATGCACTCGGAAAGCAGGACTGCAAGAATACAAACTATTACAGGTTATGCACATAGTACCTCAGACTGGTTTTACGGAATCGGGAGGTTTATATGATCACACAGTCTGCCTGCCTGCCAGTGCATCCATTTTTGTGATCCATTCCCCACAATAACTTTGGAAGGAACCATCAAGGAACCATCCAGTTTCAAAAAAATTGTCAGAGCAATTGAACTCTCAATACAATGATGTTCCAGTGAATGGGAATGATCCTTGGAGACAACTAGAGTTATCGCAGTAACGAGGAGAAGCAGATGAAGAGAGGTGTCATAAAATTAAATTCCTTACTATTTCTGAAGTACTCGATTATTGCAGCAACAAGCACCGAGGAAAAGCCCATACAGGCCTAAATACTTTTGTATCTAGGGATTAGTATATGTCGAGTGATGCAGTGTCACATATTGAACATTGACGATAAAGTGAAATATAAGAGGTGTGAGACAGAAATCTCCTGGATCACGGTCCTTCTCCTGCTGTACCAATATATTTATATGTATTCCTATAAACCCCTGTCATAAGCTAATCAGGCTTTAGCTGAAAACTGGCTAGGTCTCCTAATTGATGGCATGAATCTCATGTAAGCCTCTGTTCCTCACACATTGCTTTCAAGCTTCCTCCACCTTGATTGCCAGCTCCAAATCAAGAAAGCTGAAGTATTTTTTCCTCAGATGCCTCCTCGTAGTTGAATATCCTAAAGCTTCCAATGACATCAATCCAGTGGCAATCAAAGAATTATTATCAGGGTCCTGAAGGCACTAAAAGGACTTTAATGGCCCTGACCAGCCTCACCTGGGACCCCCTCCCTGTCCATTGGCCCGGGGGTCCATTTAAGCTCAGCCCTGGGCTGCTAGTTATTCTTTGAGCTGTGCTGTAGATGTGCCTGTCTGCATCCCTGCCTGGATCCCTGGCCCTGCCTCCTGGATGGACCTTGGGCCTGTGCTGTAGGTAGCTTCCCTCTTCCCTCCTGGTGGATCCCCCTCACATGTGTTGTATTTTGTCTCTCATTCTGCCTCCTGGAAGGACTCTGAACCTATGTTGTAAGCTTGTTTCTGGGCATGTCTCTTGCTGCTCCAGAATTGTCCCTGGTCCATCCCCTTGCTGTGTTTGGGGCTGTCAGTGGACTGTGGCACTAGCTCCCTGCTCTGCCTGCTGTGCTCAGGATGGTGTCCTCTCTGTAAGGGCACAGCCTGTGCTGTGGTAACCCTCAGCTTATAGCTCTCCAACCCTTAAAGAGCAACTGGCCCTTGCTGCTCCCTGACAACCATCTCCTTAATCATCATTATCTCCTTGCAACTCTGACCCAGCTTTCTAGGGCATAGAAAAATATCAGTGTGGTTCCCCTGAATCTGTACTTCTCTGACTATTTTTCTCTATCTTGGCATGACCATCTTTGGGATCCGGTGCACCCTGAGGTCTTGCATTTAGTAGAAAGCACAACCTTCTAATTTTTTGGACCCGCTTTTGTGAGAGAGATGTGGACTTAAATTCAGCAGTGAATAATAAGTCAGGGACATGCCTGCTCTCTTCATGTTGGTGTTGAGTGCGACTCTCACATTCTTCCTTCCCTAAGCAGATATCCCATTTCCTATTTTATCTGACAGCATCCTGTATTTCATTCTTGTTCCTTCCTGGACTTTGGCCTCTGGCTGCCTCTCCTATCTCTTCCTCTCTAATAGAACAAATTGTTTGTCTTGTTACTTGCAGCCACCTCACCTACCCTTATTTCACCTCACACTTAAGTGTAACAGGTCTCTTCCACAGCTCAGTTTCTCCTGCATTAACCAGTCTCTCTGCAATGGCTGCTTACATCCATTAATTGCCTTTCTTGTGTGTGTGCGCTACTTGAGCTGTTTGTCTCTGCTCTCTTCTCTCCAACTCCTTTCTGTCCTTCATTATCACTTCATGTTGCACTCTCCTCCTTAGCTGTTTTCACCTATGAATGCTGTCTATGAG
>VUYV01000801.1:106309-128081 GCA_008711295.1 Anarhynchus alexandrinus | reverse complement strand
ACGCGTCCACCAAGGAGTGGACCGTGACACCTTGCAAAGATGAACATCAGCTTTGTAAGGACACGAACCACTCTAAAAGTGGAAACTCATCTTGTTGCCCTGACATCTCTTGCACGTCCCTGCTCTGGGTGAGCCTCAGCTTTCCCGGCACCATGCCCAGGCAAAGCTTCTAACCCCTTCGATGATGGAGGAGCGTTGAGTATCCCCCACATCGGCTCAATATGAGCAAGAACACCCATGATTTATCCACACCCCAGGCAGTGCTGGGTGCCTGGGTTCCCACCTACGTGCATGGCCATGGCTGGGCCCCACATCCCCCTGCCAAAAGGAGAAGCAGCAGCGGCCACGACGGTGGAGGAAGTGCACACATCAACCCTCCGAGGCTGGACCCGGCACCCACGGCGGGGGAAGAAACTGCCCCAGGGAGTGGGGTGCTCATAAGGGCACCCTGCCAGCGTGGAGACACTGAAACATGGCTGCGGTACCAGCGCAGACCCACCCCAGGACATGGCAGGGATGTATTTATAGGTCACTGTTGTCCCTCGGGCATGCAGCTTATGTGCAAAAGAACGGCTGAAATAGGTTGAGGGATTCCCCAGCTGGGGCCTGATTTGGTTTTGGCTATTTCAGTCTAAAATAGGGCCAGAAAGCAGCCGTTTGCTGAGACAGATTTCACAGCTGCATTTCAGAGTCTCGCCAGCGCTCGGCCCCAGTGGTGCTGTCGGCTGGTCCGGCACAGTCCAACCTACGCCGTTTTTCCTAACCCATCAGAGCAATCAGCCATGCAAGGCTCACCAGTGACCCCAGTCCCTGTCTCCACGCCCACGCTGGGGAGGATGCTGCCCCCGGCATGCGCTGCATCACCCTGCTGAGCTCATCCAAGGCTAGGCAAGGACAAGCCTCCATCATGCCCACGCTGGCACTGCCACTCGCTTCCCTGCGCCCCACGTACCCATCAAACTTGGACATGCGTTTCACTGGAGACATCCCGAGGGCGCCATGGGTAGAAAGCCGCGCTGGTTCTCAGCAGGGCTTCTGAGTTCATGCAAACCACCATCACTTCTCATTTCCACCCATAGCAACCCTCTGAGGAACAAAGCGGCACTTCCCCAGGTAGTGCACTGCTGGTACGGGAGAGCCAGTACGTGCTGCAACCGGGGCTGGGGTGGAGGAAACCCCCCCAACGCCGCCGAAGCCAACAGCCTGCCAGAGCGGGGCTTGCACAACGAGGAAGAAGGCTTTCTCTTATTTTATCTCCTTTGCATCTGTTTAATCCAGCAGTTGCTGGAGGAAAGGAAATTTATGATAAAATATCACCACTGATATAATTTATTCTCACGTCTTTCAGTCAATATTTTACATCGTTGCAGCTTGGGCTGTTTTTAACGGCCTCTTTTAGCCATGATCGTGACTTAACCAAGCAACAACACCCCAAAACGTGTCTTTCAGCCCTGCTGACAACGCCTGTCTTATCCACACACGCACACAGGTGCGCGCCCAGGGCTGCCCGCAGGCTTGCCGGTGCCGGCAGCTGCTGTTGTGGGCAGAGCAGCATGGGAAGCTGCAGCAATGGAGACCCTTCTCTGCAGCACCCGGGTGATGGTCCCTCCCTGCCGGGGTGACTCGTGGAGGCCGGTTGCGAAGCTGGAGGATGTTCTGCAGCAGAGAGATGGCTACAGGGGTGAATAAATAAAAGGAACTGCCTGAAGTGGGGGCCAAAACCAGCTCTGGGGGGCAACTGTCTGTGCCCCTTTGGCCAAGAGGTGTTTGGTGTCATGTCTGCTTGGCTCTCACCAACATCAGCTGAAGGTTTCTGCTGAAGATATGTCCCTTGAGGATGCCCAGCATGGCCCCAGGCTCCATCACCAGGCACAGCCCTGCATCCTTTGGTTACCTTTAGGGCATCCGTAGCAGGAACAGCACCTCTCCCAGCAACCCCCACTCCTCCATCCACCAAGTCTCCCTCTCATCCACCTCTGAGGGGGTGTAATCCTGACAACCCGCTCGCATTCACCCTTCCCAAGCCATTCCTCCTCCTCAGCCATCAGTAAGGGTTGGACACCCCGCACCGGCTTTTCACCATTTTCAGCAGCTTTTGCTTGAGCATGAGGAAGACGACAGCGAAGGCCACCAGGAGTGTCAGGCAGGTGGGCAGAGCCAGCACCAGGTAGAGGAGCGCCAGGTTGGCCATCTGCCAGCGGCAGCTCTGCAGGATGGGCTCAGGCAGCGCCCTGGGGCTCAGCGTGCGGGAGGCGTAGCTGCAGGTCACCTCCCGCCCGTCAGGGACGTGCAACCCCTCGACCTGCTGCAGGGCGTCCCACCAGCCCAGCGTGCAGCAGTTGTAGGGGTTTCGGCTGAGGTAGACCTCCCGCAGGCTCTTTCCCAGCGGGGTCCGCGCCACGTCCAGCGGGAGGGCCGGGAGGCAGTTGTCCCGCAGGTCCAGGCTGCGCAGTTTCAGGATGCCCAGCGAGGCGGGGAAGACGGTCAAGGAGTTCACCGACAGGTCCAAGCGCACGAGGCTGTTAAAGGCAGAGAAGTCCGTGGCGGTGGAGGAGAGGCTGGTGTTCCTCAGAGACAACACCTGCAGCGTCAGAGCAAGGTCCTGCAGCCACTCCAGGTCCCCAGATAGTGCCTGGTGGTTGTCAGAGAGGTCCAGATGCATCAGCGATGTCCCCTGGAAGGGGTGGCCACCCAGTCCTCGCAAACCACAGCCAGCCAAGGAGAGATGAGTCAAGGTCTTGACACCCCTGATGTCCACACAGGGGGGGCTCTCCACCTCACCTGTGACAGCTGGCTGGGGACAGAGGTCGACCCGGTTGTGGCTGAGGTCCACAGTAGCGATCTTCCTGGTGTAGGTGAAAACCCCAGGAGGAAGCACCCGCAGCCTGTTGGTGCTGAGGTTGAAGAGCTGCAGGTTGGGCAGGACGTCCCCGCGACCCGCCTCCGCCCCCAGCTCCACCAGCTGGTTCTGGCTGAGGTCCAGCTCTGTCAGCATGGCTAAGGGGTCCCCCTCTGAGAGGTGAAATGTCTCCAGGCAGTTCTGGTTGAGCTTCAGGTGGGTCAGGGAGGGCATCTGGGCCAGGAAGCCCTCCGGCAGGTACCAGACCTGGTTCTGGCTCATGTCCAGGAGGCGCAGGGAGGAGAGGTTGCTGTGGCAGATCTCATCCCAGAGGCTGACTGTCGTGATGTTGGTGGAGTTGCCATCAATGAGCAGGAACTGCACCGTGACATGTGCCAGGGATGTGCCGTTGGGGAGGCGCTGGTAGAAGCTCATCTCGTTGTCCTTCAGCAGCAAGGAGTGCAGCTTGCTCCGCCGGGGCAACACAGGGAAGAAGAGGAGGCGGTTGTGGGACAGGTCCAACACCTCCAGCTCAAAGAAGTCATCACTTTCCAGGGCCAGAAACCACTCAATGACATTGTTGCTGACGTTGAGCACCCTGAGCTGGGTCAGGCCAAACTCCACTATGCATGGGAGGTAGTTGTAAGCTACATTGAGCCTCTGGAGTCTTTTCAGCCCTTCAAAAGCTTGGTCAATCTCAAAGATGTAGTTCTTCTCCAGGTTCAGCTCCAACAGCTGTGTCAGGTTCGTGAAGACGGAGGAGTCCAGCCTCATGATGATGTTCCTGGCAACGGACAAGGACTCCAAGGAAGACAGGTTCAAGACCAAAACCGATACCATGTCCTCAGTGAGGCAGTTTCCAGCTAGATCCAGCATCCTCAAGGCTGGAAGAGCGGAAAGAGCAGCTGCTGTCAGCGAGTAGTTGGTGAAGAGGAGGTTGTCTGCCAAGGAGAGCATGTGGAGGCCTTGGCTGCTAAGGAAGGCACCGGGCTCAATGAGCTCCAGCCGGTTCTTGGTCAAGCTGAGACACTGCAACTGGTGGTACAAGAGCAGAGAGGCATTGCCCAGAACCTGGATAGTGTTGTCATCAAGCAACAGCTCCTCGATATCACCTTGAAGATTTCCTGGGACAGAGCTCAGCCATCTCCTGGTGCAGTCCGCGGTGCTCTGCACCTAAAGCAAGAAGTGGATACGTAACACCGCTTTTAGAGGCAGGAGATGGGGGGGGGGATGAGGAGGGAGAAGTTTAAGGAGCAGAGTGAGGATGGAGGAGGTGGGCCTACGGTTAGAGCCTCGGCACCCCAGTCCACCCCTTAGCTAAACCAGTAGCTGGGAGGGGGAAGGTCTGGAGATGCTGAAGCGCCTGGGCTTTGCAGGGCAGGACCAAGCAGTCAGAAGGGTGAGGGTTTGCAAGAGAGGACTTACAAGCTCGCAGCTGCCGGGAGATGTTGCCCAGGCTGCGACTGCCCCGCTTCCCCATTCCGCTGCCAGGAGGACCAGAAGCAGGGAGAGACCAGGGAGCGGGGCCTCCATCTCAGCAGCGGCACTCCTGCAGAGATGAAGACAGAGGCGAGAAGGTTAAAAGCTGCAGACCGCTCATCCCCAAAGGCTCAGGTGTTCCCAGGGAGCCCATCATGGCAGCAGTGATCCTTGTGCACGGCTGGCCTCCTGCCCGTGGCTGTTGCCTGCAGACAGGTGCATAACTCCTGTCATCACCCCCAGGAGCGTTGGGCTCTCAACATGCCATAGTGGTGGCCACCATGCCCCACAAGACCTGGGCCACCACGAGCTGCCCATGGGGAAATGGCAAAAAGCCCTGGCACGGAGCCCACCCACCCCAGCTGAAGCCCTTGTGGAGGTTCACCAAGGAGAGCCTGGAGGGCAGGAGAAGAGAAGGGACAGGGAAGTGGCAGCCGGGCCCCGCACGGGGCAGCGCACGTGGGAAAGGCACCATCGTCACTGCACAGCTGCTTGCAAATGCCACTGAACTGCAACCCTCGAGCAGAGGCTTCCCCACCACTGCCAGGGCTCCCGGGCTCCCACCCCCCCTCTCCAGTGCCAAACACTCTCCCCAGGGGACACCGACCCGGCCACCACCAAGTCCCCTCCAGCACCCATCCCTGCCAGAGGTCCTCCCAGGGAAGTGAAGGTTCTCCAGCTCAAGGTGCCCTGTTACTGACTTGGTGGAAACAGAGTTGACAGCATTTGCATCTGGGGAAAAGCTGAACCTCAGGCAAATGAGCAGCGAGGGCTCGGTGAGGGCTCGGCAAGCGGTGTTTTCATAACTGCCAGTGCTTAAAGAAGAAAGAGTGGGTTATTTTTGGCAGCCCGGGCAGCCGGAGCCTCACAGCACAGGGGGAGCAGGGGACACATTCTGGGTTGTCTCCTTCCTTGGGACAGACAAAAGCATGAAGCCAGTGTCTTATCCAATCTGGTGGGGATGGAGAAGAAGCCTCCCTTCCCCGGACCGGAGCTGACACACAGCAGGCTTGTGCCCTCTCAAGCCCTTGGTCTCCAGCAGCGCCTCATGCCCATGCACGGTAGCAGGAGAGGGACTCCGTAAAAAAACAGGGGCTATGGCTCTGGCTCGCCTTTGGCCTCCTGAACCCCTCCGCAGAATCACAGAATGGTTTGGGTTGGACATCTCCCACCAGCCAGGTTGCTCCAAGCCCCATTCAACCTGGCCTTGAACACCTCCAGGGATGGGGCAGCCACAGCTTCTCAGGGCAACCTGGGCCAGGGGCTCACCACCCTCAGAGCAAAGAATTTCTTCCCAATATCTCATCTAAATCTCACACTTTCCATCATCCAGCTCGGGCTTTCTTTGCCGCCCACCCTTGGCCTCCCGCAACCTCAGAAGGTCCTACATCCTCCCGCGCTCCTCCCTGGGGCTGCGGGGATGGCACCTGCCCAGTTGGGAGAGTGGGCAGCAGGATGGGCAGGAAACCCCTGCCCACAGCCCTGCACAGGAGCCCACATGCAAGAGGTTTGAGATCGCCCAGGGTGCTCCCCACGGTGCTCGCCAGCCCCACCACCGGCCCATGCAGCCATGGCTCTTGCAAGCGTGGGCATCAGCGACACATGGCCACCACAGATCTTCAAGCTGGTGAGGGGGGCTCCCCAAAAAAAACCCCGTTGGGGTTCCCCCCTCCCCGGTAAAGGTATCGGGGGGCAGTTACTCACCACGTGGGGCGGCGCATGGGGTTTGCCGCAACTCATCCTGCAGCCGGCGGCCCCTCTGGCTGCGCTCGCGGCAGGGGGTGTGTGTCTTGAGGCCAAGGGTAGGGGCGACCCGTTGGGTTTCTCTCCCACCCGTTTTCTCGCTTAGCACTAATATAGCCTTTGCGGAAGGAGCTAACGGAAACTGCAGTCACATGGAGGCAGAGAGCGCGGCCAGGCACTTCGCTTACTGATCTCAGCACTTACAACCCAGGTCATGCACTCGCACCAGCTCCCCAGCAAGGAGGAACCGCGGGGACCAGGCAGGCAGGGAGGGGGATGCCAGGGAAAACCGGCCCCCGCAGCTCCTGGCTTTCCCCACTGCTCTCGGGGACAAGCCAGCGCTGGGGACAACCCTTGCACTGCGACTCCTCTGCACAGCTCCAGCAGCAACACCCCTGCAAGGGGTTTCAGGCAGCACAGCTAGTGACCGGGGCGGGGGGGGGTTTCTCGCCTGCGGAGCCATGCCACCAACCTGCTGGGGCTGGAGAAAAGCTCTCCCCTGCGTGCCACCTACTCCCATTGTGTCCCTCTAGCCCACCACTTGCCTCCGGCACCCAGCACAGGGGCTTTAACAGAAGCCAAGGGATGCGCTTCCCGCGGGGGAAGAAGAAGGTGCTGTTATGCACCTTCTCTATGTGATTGCTCTAGGCAATCCTGCTTTAGCAGGGGAGTTGGACTAGATGATCTCTAGAGGTCCCTTCCAACTCTGAAAATTCTGTGATTCTGTTATTTCCTGTCACATCCCAAGGTGAGGTTGAACATGTCCCCAGATGTTGAGTCCCCACTTTGGGACACCAGCACCCAGCCCCTTGCGTTGTCTAGATGAGATTCGGGATGCTCAGATCCCATTGCCTGCAGACCTTTGGGTCTCCTGGGGCTGCTCGGGATTTCGGGAAACCCAGGGTGCAAGTCAGACCCATCCAGATACAGGGACCAAGTACCGATCCCTATGTCAAAGTCAGCATAAATGGCTTTTCCCACAACTGCCAACGCAGAGAGAGACAAAAAACCCCACATTTCCAAGGCAATATGAACAGGGAGGCCCCCTTCTTCCTCACCCCCACCTGCCCCTGCTCTCCATCTCCCTTCCCACCCCATGTCTCCCCTCCTCTCCCAAGGTCCTCCCCCAAATCCCCAGCAAATCCAGCTGCTGAGTGGGAAAAACAGTTTGCCTGGATTTATCTAGGTGGGAAAGGGTTCAGAACTATGGAGAAAGGATTCAGCTCTGCAACAGGACCCTGTCTGGTGGGATCAGCAGGTACCGCCCTGCAAGGTTCACTCTCCAGGTCCCAAGCACCGGCACCACCATGACCTTCTGCAGCAATCGGGAGATGAACCGTGTTATTGCGGCACGCCAAGCACCCCCGCAAGGGACATCGCGGTCCTGGTCATCCCCACCTGCCAGACCAAGTGGCCCCCAAACTCCTGCAGCCAGCACAAATGACTGGGGAGATATTTTATCTGCCTTCACCCTAAATTTCATTTCTTCTCTGGAAGGGGACTGAGCTCTCCCATGTCACTCGCGGAAAAGCCCTGTGGTTTCATTTCCTCCATTTTCAAGGAAGTCTGAAGTATAAAAATCAAGAAGGAAAAGAGAGAAGCACTCGTCATCCAAGTGAACCGGAGCAGATGGCAGAAGCCCCACAGCCGACCAAAATTCCCATGGCGTTGCTCAAGGTCGCATGAAGGGCTGAGACCGGCTGATGATTACAAACCCACTCCTCATTCCCAAAACCCTGCCACGAGCCCAACCCACACCAAATCCACTCATCTGATGCCTGGAGACACAGGAGCTGGCAGAGATCTGCCCCAGGGCTGGGAAGTCCTGAAGCTGTAAAACTCAAGCATCCTCATGTGTGGCAATACTCCACTCCCAGGTCATCTGGAGGCTCCTGGGAGACCTTCCCATGAGATTCCTTCATGCGGTGCCACCAAACAAGGTGGTGTCCCAAGGGTCAAACCAGCTTCCTCTCTGCAGGAGGCACTGGGAAAGAAAACAACGTGCTTCATCCCCTGCTTCATCCCCAGCCCATCACTTTGGCTGACCAAAGCCAAGCCAGTGTAACTCCCTTTCCCCAGCAGCGAAGGTGCTCGCTGATGGGGCACTGTGGGATGGAAGAGCCCCCACACCGCTCAGCCATGTTTCGCCCACCCTGTCCTCTCCGCAGAGGCTTGGCACTGGCACAGCTGGCAGCAGTGTCGCTTTTCACACTTTCCCCACATCCTGCGGCCGGATGGTTTTGAAAGCGTCCCGAAGCTGCTGCTGGCTCCCCTCCTCTTCCTCTCAAGCAGCATCATGCCCCCACCCAGCCCTCCCAGGAAGGACTGGATGTGTGCTTTGAGGGTTTTTATTTATTTTTTAATCTCAGCAGAGTAAAGGAATAAGGGTTGAGCTGCCAGGAGCTGCTGGTCTGATCAGCTCCAATCCAGCTCAACGGTGCAGGTGGATTAAATTGAAGGAGATTCAGCCACTTGGAGCCGTGTCCACACATGCAGCTGCAATTCCTGCAGCTGTAGGAGAGGACTGGGAATCCCCATAGGGTTTTACACCCTGTGAGCTTCCTCCATTCTTCCCACCTCCTCTTCCCTCCAAACCATTTTTTTCTCCCTCCCTTAACAACCCCGAATTGTCAAGCACAAAACAAGAGAGAAGTTGCAACAAGAGGGCAGCCTCCTGGTCACCCCTGTACTGCTGCACCCAGCACAGGACCGCAGGGGAAAGGAGAAACTGCAACAGAAAACAGCAACCCCATCGCTGCACCTCAGCATCCCCCTTGTTTTCCTGCAGGAAATATGATTATTTTTCCCCCCCTTTCCCCCCCGCCCCCCGAGTAGGAGAACCAAAAGAAAAGTCACTCACGGTTCACGCACCAGCAGGACCACACTCTCGGATGAGTTGGGGCAAAGTGAAACAGAAATGTTTCTCCATGGCCTTCCTCTACTCCCACTGCCATGGAGAACTGGAGAGAATTAAAACAAGTCATTCTGCAAGGCACGACGGCACTAAGTGTTCCCAGAAAGCCTCCGGCGCTGCTCGGTCTCCAGTATTCTGCCTGACATGGAGAGGATGCAGAGAGCACCCCTGCAAAGGGAAAAAGAGATGGGGAGAAGAACCAGCTGCTCTGGGAAACGAGCCTGGGAGAGCTTAGATAAATACCTACAGAAACATCACGATCGCCAGGCTCATGGGAAACCGTAAACTGAACCAGTCGAGCGACCAACCCCATCGCCAGCAGCATCTCGCCTGTTGGACCTCGTCAAAAAAGGGAGGAGCGGCCGCAGGGTGAAGACCAGTGTCTCCCTCCAGCCGTTCAATCCCAGGCACTGTGCTCAGCAGTGACTCCGAAAACTAAAGAAAATCCAAATTTTATCTTTAAAACCCACATCAAATTCTCGTTTGCTGCTTGGCTGAAGTGTGCACAGGCAGCACAAAGGTATCAAGAAGACACAAGTGAAGAAGTTATTTCATTTAATCACCTGCTCTGGATAAAACAAGGGAAGCTGAAGGTTGTCTGGATCTCAGAAGCTGCCAGTAGCAGTAGTTGCCTCTAAGATGGACTATGAACATAAGAAAGAAAACAGATCATTCAGTATGTGGCTAAAAGGGAAAAGCTAAAGTGGGCAGCTGGACAGCTTAACTTCAAACTACAGCTCTGGAAGTTCACCTGGCTGAATTTCTCAATGGGAATCCACCCAGTTTATCCCCAGGGAATAACAAAGGCCGTGCCCTGTCGCAGGATGGTGCGGATGTATCGACCTACACAAGCGTGGGCATCTCTACAGCCCCTGCGCTGCAGCTGAACCGGAGCTCTGTGAGCAGCACAGCTCCCCTCCAGTGTATTTCTTGCTGGGGAAACCAAGAGACTAAAATCAACAATTTATAATCAGTTTTCAAAATCTTCTATCCCCCCCACCTCCCTCCCCAGCTGTAGCCAACCAATCTGCTTGTTTGCCTAGCCACGCTCGGTCTTCTTCCAGGGAAACTCAAGTGCTGGCACTGGCACAAGTCCCTAAAGCTTCAGGTTCTGGTTTTGCAGCGACTCACATGCCTGGGAACCTCCCATAGCCCAAGCATCCTCCTGCGGGTGACCCCACCACCCCATTCCCACTCCTCCCCAGCAGCAGCCCCCGCTCCCGGGCTGGCTCTCACTCTACGATCACCCGTTTTATCCACAACCAAGCTCACATTTTCTTCCCTCATTTTCAGGAGTCTCCTAGCTCTTGCCAGGTTTTCTGATGGAAAGAGGGGAAAAGAGACGACTTCTTTGAACCCAGAATTAGTTCTGGGTTGTTGCGAGCAGAGTGCAGGGCTTGCTCACTTGCTCGCAACGCGCTGGTTGCCGACACCTGCAGACATTGGGGCTGCGCAAGCTTGGGGAGGAGGGGGAAGGAAATAACCCCACCAGACTGACAACGTGCAATGAGCCCGCAGGGACCCAGGTGAGCTCAACTGGGAAAACCTTTGGGCTTGGAGGACATGTGACCAAGGGCCTAGACACCAACCAGGAGCCCCACAGCAGCAATTTTCAGAGAGAATCCCGCCTTTGCCCATTTAGTCTCCAAAAAGCGCAAGTATCCTCTATGGGGCTCAGAAGAAAGGCAGAAATAGGTCTTAGTAGAAAGCAAAACCATGTTTCTGAGAGCGCAGCGCCGTGCAGGAAGGCAAGTGGGCAGCTGGTCTGCAGCTCGGCCACAGCCGCCCCCCGGACCCCCGTGCCGGGGGGAGAGGCTGCGCCCTGGTTCCCCTCCCGCAGGCAGGTCCAGCCCAGGCAGCTCCGTCCCTGCGGTCGCCGCTCTTCCTTCTCCCACATCTGAGAGTGTGCAAGATGTAAATGAGGAGGAAGCGGGCCGTAGAAGGGAGAGCCGCAGAAGTGATCTCATTTCCCCCTCTGCTCGCCCGCACACGCGGCCAAGCCCACCCTGCGGCTGAGCTCCTGCCACCTCTCGTAGCCTTCACCCGCCCACCTTTCCCAGGCCGAGGGTTTGAGGTCTGCACAAGGGATCCACCACCACACCGAAGCGAACCTCCCCCTCGGAGAGCAGCAGAGCATCCAGATCACAAGGTCTTCAGAGCGGAGCACGCAGCAGGACACATCAGATACTGAAGCAGCAGAACTTTCTGTAGCAACTGGAAGCCAAGTGCATCCACTCCCTTACGAGTCATGATCTGTGATAAACACTACTGGAAGTCTGGATGCTCTAGAGAACTGCTTGCAGTGCCTCTGCAGGAGAAGTAAGTGCCCAGAGCCAGAGAAGACAACAGACCCTTCCTCCCAGATCTCCTCAACAGCTGGAAAGCCCCACGACCAGGTTGCTTACATCTACAGTTTGGTCTTTGGTTGCACCTAGACCTGAAAGCATTGCCCAAGTTTTTCCCACAGGGTTGCCAGATGTGGATAAATTGATCTCAGTTTCATACTGTACCATAAAATAAACCATTAAAAGCAATAAAATCACCCATCTGCTCCAGCACATTTACCGAAGTTTTTAGCATAAAACTGTTGGGACTGGAGGCTTTAAGTCACCAGAAGGAGAAGGTATGGACAAGTCACTGCTGTGACATCATTCAGCAATGCAAATTGTGGCAAGAAAAACTATTCCCATCTGTAGTCACACGTACTCCCTTCCTGCCACCGTTCTGCTTAAGAGAAGTGAGTAATTGTGTCATTAATACTAAGGGAAGTGAAACTATCTCAGCTCCTTACAGAGCTAAGCGTATCCCACCCAGCTTCCCCCTCTGGCCAGGAGAGCCAACGTCCCTGCTAACGCAGTGCTATCTCACAGGCAACTCTTCTCAAGGTGGATTTCAACCAGGGCTGGACGCAAGCCAGAGCGTTCCTGCTCCAAAGTCTTCCCTTCCCAGGTCTCCAGCAGCGGGGGTCAGCACGCCCTCCTTTCTAGCGTGATACTCTCAAGACAAGCGACAAAAAAAAGCCGGCCTGCAGGGTTTGGGGATTGGCACACCCTCTTCCACTTTGGGCATATTCCTTAGTCTCGCATAAGAAAAGAGGAAAAAAACCTGTCAGGATATGAGTTTCTCTGATTTTTTTAAACAAACTCTAACATGAAGGTAACGTTGTTGTATCTGAAACCTCATCCCCGCAGCTGTACCTGGGAGAGACTCAAAGTAGGCTTTCACCTTTCAATATGAGACCTGAATTAACCCAGGAATGCAAGAGGAGGGAAAATTCAAGCAGATGCATTGATTAATTAAGTAGATCTTCCCCTCCTGTACTCCATTTTCCTTCCAAGAAGAGCAGCTAATGGTCTGCCAGTAAAGATGAGCCGCGTCCCAAAGACACACAGCATGGTGCGGCGAGACCACCGGGCCACAGGTTGACATACAAAACCAACTTATTTCCATATTCATGGGTCTCAGGAGAGCGTGAAACACTTGTTCCAACTCCGCTCCAGTTCTGCATACATCAATTATTTTTCCAGGAATAAGACAAAATCGTATGCTAAGGCTGAGATAAAATCTCTTGGCCATTTCCAAAGCATGAGATCCCACCCTCAAGCTCTGCTCTCGCACAAGACCTTGCAGAAGGGCTCACGTGCCCAGTGTCAGATGGGATCCAGCATGAGAAAAGCGTTCTCTGTCACCTGAGCACAAAAAACCAAACAACAACAAAAAAAAGCCAATAAAAAAAACCCAAAAGGTGATTTGGAAGTGGCAGACAGCCTGAAAAGCTTTAACCACTGCAGTATTTGGAATATTGTACAAAAAGCACTTTGGTGAACATCCATTTCCTTACTGGGAGGTTTGTCCAGCGCTTTATAATTATTGTCACATATTGAAGTCGGTGGACCATAGTCTCTTAAATTACTATTTAAAAGCAACTGGATATGGCTTACTTCTCCTATGCGTAGGATGCTAAGGAAACAAAAGGACTTCATACCCTTGGTTTAATAACTCGCTCACAGGTGTTCAGTCTCCAACTACTGAAGTCTTTTCTTGCAGCTGAAGCTGCAACCAGCAGTTTGTTGCGTGTAATTGGGTACCGTGGAGGTTTCGTGGATGGAGAACAGCCCGTATCCCGCTCGCTCTCAGCTTTAACGCGTTATCGAGCTATGGAGAGGTCATACACACAGCACAGGCTCACCTACTTGGGTTGAAAACACGTCTGTGCTTCCTGTTATTGATCGGGTTTTGCCTTGTCTCGATTTTCAGCTCACCTGCTGCAAACCAAAGCTGACAGACTGCTTTAAACAAAGACATCAGGAATGAAGTATTCTGGTGTGCCTTGCTGCAGGTCCGTGACAGAGCTTGAACGTTTGCAAGAGAATGGCATTTTGTCGCTGTCAGCTGTTTTACAACTGCGTGTATGTGTTTGCACATCTGTCCCTGGCTTTGGAGCGTGCCTCTAAAGATGCGCAGACTGCACTCTGCAAACAAGAGCACGTTTGTGGCCTGAAATCAGAAGTTCGAGAAAGGACAACAAAATAAAATAAAAACCACTTTGCAAAACATACAGTAAACTTCCCGGGGACACAGTGCCCACCCTGAGCAGTAAAACACTGTAGATCCACCAAGGTGACGTGTCCCAGGATGGTCACTCACACACATGGTAACACTCCTGCTGCTTCTGGATAAAATTACCGAAGGTTTAAGCTGCGGAAACTGGGAGCTCCCACGAAGATCAGACACTACGCAAAAGACAAGAACGGGCAAGGTTATACCTTCATACTTTTCCCCAATCAAACATTGCCTGCAGGTAAATATATAGTTTTTAACGTAGCTAGAACAATATGGGTTAAAAAGACAAAATACATCAAGCGAACATGAAACAACTCCAACTAACTCACAACAAATCTGCAAGTGCAGGCACGGAAGGAAAAAGATATCCTTGGTTCCCAAGCTGGTAAAATTGCAGAATAAACAACACTTGCAATATACAACAAGTTTTATTTTAAAATCACCTTTCAAGGATTTTGGTTGTGGTTTTTTCTTTTCAACTGCAATGGAATTCTAATTTTTTTTTTTCCAATAATCTTTTGACAGTATGACTATTTCCTGGTCATAAATGCCTGAGAGGAAGAAAAGCAAGTCTGGGAAAAAACAGACTGAGGAGTGACTGACTACAGGTACGTCCTCCTGTTTAATGGCAGCGGTGACATTTTCTTCGAGCCTCTCAAATCCCTTTCTGTCTTTTAGGGTGATCTCAGAGTCTCAGCTCAGTTCGCTGTCACTGAAAAGAATTTTCTGAACTGCAAAGATTTGCTTTCAGGATCAAGGGTGCAAATGAAGATGTGTATTTAAAAAATTCTATGTCTGTTATCCACTTCTCCACAATCATCTGTTTTGCTGAGGTTTTTTCAGTTTGCTTTGTTTTTTAAGAGGAGAGGGAGCAAATGCTAACGGAGAAGGTTCCACGTTAAATATCTATTTTGCCCAACACTTCGGAAATTCAAAGTCTGGGCTACACAGCGCTGTTAACTTTGCCCTCTTGTGGGCAGGTCTGAGAATTCATTCGGAAGTCACATGACATGTACAGCAGCACACAGCAGTATGAAAAAAGCTGCTTGAAGTATAAATTAGCAGGTCCAGCATCACTGCAGGAAAAGCTTTCTTTATCCATTTACCACTTAATTAATTTTTCTTTCAAACAAATTATACCTTAGTGCGAGGTGGACTACCATCACTTACAGAAATCAAACACGCCACACTCCTAACCATTTAAAAAACTTTTTTTTTTTTTTAAATGTAAAAAGGATCCTAAAACAGGTTTCAAAAATGCCATTTTCTGGCTACAGATTTCACCGAATTATCTGTAGCATGCAAGAACCGGCGCTGTTCCGGAGAACGGCTGCACATAGAGCACTTACAGTTGCATTTCTGCCAGCATCCAGTGCTATTTATAACACAGGAAGATTTAGCTACAACTGAAATACCGGTATTGAAATACACAGGTTCGGGAATCTCTGAGGGCTGGTTACCTCTCAAATACTTCGTGAAAATAATTTTTGTATGGTCAAACCAAAATCAGGCTGAGCGTTATTTTAATTCATTGCTGCTGTCATCATCCCTGCAAAAATGAAAGAGGGGAAAAAAAAATAAAATAGAGGCAGCCATCTGGAAAACACACCTGTGTGTTGAGGAAATTTAAAAATGCAGATCACTGGTAAATGGAGAGAAAAGCTAGTAATTTCCAGCTTGCTACCGAAGCTGGCGGCAGGCACAGAAGAATCCAGCTACATGCGAGGCAGCAGAAGTTCAGCCCACAGGATCAAGGCCATCTGCTCCTGGCTAGTTCTGTCACCTGCAACACAGCCAAAAGTAACAAAACCAAATGGCGCTTGCCAGTAGAAGGCACACACAGGATGCCCAAAAATGCAGGCTCACCACTGCATTTTAAGAGGTGGGGGGAAAAACCCAAACCCATTTTCAAGAAAATATCCCTACCAGGATGAGTTTCTCACACTGTCTTGATTTATTGGTTCGTTTCAGCATCATCTCAGTCCTCTCATGGAAAAAGAAGTCATGTGAATGACTTCAGGCCAACACGATGAGCCACCACCAAAGCCAAGGACAGACTCTGCCCCGAAACAAACGGCCATATCGAGCTCTTCACTTCCTCAGCCATGGGAGTGTGACTGGATCAGATGACTAACTGTTGAGGTCCCAACAGTTTTCACAGCATGCTTACAACCACATGAAATTCTGAGTTTTATTCAAATGATAGACAAATGGCTCACTTATTGAAAAATAATTGATACCCTACAGGATTCTGAAGCCAAACCCCATGAATCTGACCGATTTCCGTTACGGGAGCTGTGAATGGTTGATGTTCCTCCTGACCAAAGCAGTTAAATCACTAGCCAGGGTAGAGAAAATACTTCAAACAGCTTTTCAGCCCACTCTGAAGTACCTCAGGCTAAGAAAAGGGATTCTACATTTTTGGCGAGCCAGCATCAAACCTCTTTGCTCCCGAAGAGGCTCACAGAGATGTTAGCCTGAAGTTCACCGCCTGAAAGCAAATTCTTAACACAGAGAGTTTGGAAAGCACTTCAGAGCTCGCAACCAAACCAGTCTCCTACTTCTTCCTAAAATCACCTACTTCTTCCTAAAAGCACCACGAAATACCAAACTGCAATGAGCACACCACCTCAATTCCAATCACGAGAGCTCCGGCGGTGGGGAAGCCTCTTCCACACCATCAGGGACGAGCATCCGTCTTTCGGAGGATGCAGTTTCCCAAGCACAGCTATCGGACCACTGAGTTTTCAAGCCCTCGTTAAGCGCTCATCAGCTTCTTCCTTTCCAAGCAGTTGCGCAGCAAATCACACAGTCCCAATACCTCCATCTTCTTTGTGCACCCAACTGCTACGCCACTTTTGCTATCGCCACACCACAGATGTTGTTACAGCAATCCACACTGATATGTCCTTCGGAATTATAGCAGTTTATTTTCATATTTTGTACAGCCATCATTGGTCTCCAGGAATAAGTTATAATCTTACATAAGTGAGCCCCCCCCAAACCCACCCTTAAGGAATGTTCAACTTTCAGCATTTCTAATTGAGAGGGAAATTATTTATAGGGTAAGACGCAGTCTGAAGAACGGAAATCAATCTTAATTTGTGAACAAAACTCCTTGGAAGTTCTCAGGGTTTACTTGCATCTAATTGGACTCATGAACAAGCACAGAGGTCACGTCTTTCAGGACTGCACTGAGAATACATTCACCTCAGGGACAAGTTTATTTTCTGAAATTGGACAGGGTTTTGTTTCCTTTTCCCCATTTCACGCCCTACAGTTCTGCTAGGCAGATACATACTTTACAGTCTAGTACAATCAACACGTGTAACAGATTTTTCCGAAAGGTACTCGTATGCCCATCCCACTTCATTTATTTGGTTGTTCTCAGCACCACTTAAAAAAGCATCTTCATTTCTCGCTGTGTATTTTGTTTCTTTAACGCAGCCAAGAGGAGCAGACCTCGATATTGCCTTTAAGCAATAAACAACACACAAAACAAATAAATACTTTTAAAATCCTTTTAAATGGTAATAACGTACATACTCTGTTCCAGTGCAGAACTTGGTTATCTACCAGGTAAAAAGCACTCCACGGATAGCTCTTCTGCAGCAGACTAGGAGCCTGACTCACCTGCTCGCACCGCTCCCCTTGCATTACTCGAGTAACTGGGGGGGGGGGGGAAATGAGCAACAGCTTAACAGGAATTCCTCTCTTCCACATTCAGAGAATTGCCCATGTCCAATATTAAGCAATTCACATTCTCTAGCGCAACTAAAGCAAAAAGAGATTGTACAAACATTTCCTTCTCCCTCTCTGAAAAGCATGCCCAACTCTGAAATAAGTTCCGACAGCTCTGGGAAACACCAACCAACAAAAAAAAAACCCAACAGAGTCAAGAGCTAGCCACAGGGCTTATGGATTTGAATGCCCCAGTAAAAGAAGCCCTTCCGGGGCTCCCTACAGACCTTTCCACCTAGGAGGAAAGCGGTTTCACCAGAATGTCCCTCCTTTTTACGCCTCTCAGCTTTGCCCTGCGTACGCCAGCACACCAACCATGGGGGGGTTGTACATGTTCTTTAGATAACCGGTGCAAGTGAAAAGCCCAAACATTGAGTCTGATCCAGAATCCCCATCGAAGGGCTGGTGAGAGTTTTACTGACTAAAAACAGGCAGGTGAATACTCTGGTACTGGGGGATTTTATTTAATTACAGAAAGGTTCAGCCAAGTCTTAAAGCCTTATAAAGCCATTTAAGCTGAAAACAAGGTCTGGGTTCAGAAACTGAATGCTCCTTCCTCATTATTTTGAAACATTTCGCAACACTGATTAGAAAGTGTAAGAATGCTTTACAAGTTAATCTTTTTGATGTCCAAAGACAAGTTCGCCGCTGTGTTGTGCCTTCCTTTCCTAAATGGGTCAAGAAATTTTGGCGAAAGGAAACGCGCGGGGAAAACATTTTGCGTTTCCTACAGAGAACAAAACTGTTGCTAAAGCTATGGAAACTTTCACAGAAAATGACCCAATGTAGCACCGTACTCCACAAGAGCATCCCAAACTGCTTTACAATACAACAGAAGAAGTACACTTACATGAATGTTATATACCTGTTCGAAGTATATTTTCTGATGCCAAGTAGTGGGGTATTTTTCCCTTTAAGAAATTATGTCCCAGTTAGAATAAAGCAAACCCTTCCTTTTAACTGTTCTTTTCAAACTGTTCTATATACACAACCCTTAAAATACACTTAAAAATAGCTGCACGCATTTTGTGTCGTTATACTAGAGAAGGGCAGTCCAGACAAGACCATGCTTCTCAGTACGTTAAAAATTGTAAATAAAACCCAACCAGACTCGCTCTCCTCCGGTACCCACTTTGGCCCAAAGGAGGGAAGGGAATGAACAAGCAGTTTTAAAATGGGAGTCTTTCACAAAACACGCTACTTACAAATCTCAGATTAATTTCCTCAAGCAGTTTTCTATCAAATCCTTTCTTAAATTATCTGAGGTCACACGGTGCCATCTTAGCAATGAAATCTGTTGCAACATGCGTGTGTCAGCTTCCCACTCAACCAACTGCAACCCTGAGGATTTTTCTGGCCTGGTAGAAAGAGGAAATGTAACACAATTCCTGAAGTATGGCTGGTCCTCCGTTTCAAAACTCTGTGTGATTCGCTTGATGGTTCTTGGACACGCACCCACACTTTTTTGTTTTTCCTCTACTACACATTTCCCTCTAACCAACATGCAGATTTCTCCTCCCAATCATCCACATCTCGATGTCCCAACGAAACAATCCATGTCATCCATCCAGAGGTTTTCCCAGGTAGACCAAAGTCACTTCTGTGTTACCGTACACAGCAGACACTGCTGGATACAGGCAAACTTTTGGCAGTCCTCTGAAGGCAACTCCCAAGAACTCATAGCCCCTCTCAAATGCTAATGTTTTGTCTTCCATGTCCAGGATAACTCGAATCCTTTCGCCTATCTGGAAACAGAGAGGGGGGGGGATCAAAAAAAATACAGAGAAATAGTCAGCATGTTCAAACAGAGACACAAACAGAAAATGCAGCCCGTGTAGAAGGCAGCAGATAATTTTAATTCAAGGCTTTCCTGCTTCCCGTGACTGCATTAGTTTTACAATGAGGATTTCTCAATTTTGCTCAAATGCACAAGGATCCCGAGTACCTCTGCTGCCCGTTCCCAGTGGACAGCCTGTACCTAACCACCTACACCATAATAAACGTAACCCTTCTCATACGAACCCTGCGAGAGCACCAAGAACGAGCATACTACATGCCACATACTTCAGAATACTGCAGAGTTTTGGAAACTTTGTAATGGCCTCCAGGTTACCTGAACTCCATATTTAGCTGTTGCCATCGCTGAGCAGCAATTGCTCTGTGAAGAGCAATTTTAAAGACAACAAATGTGTTTTAGAAAGGTAAGCACCACATAAAAATATATGGGAATACACTGCTGACTATGCAGGCGCTGTTGATGACAGAAGTATACCCTCACCAAGGCAGAAGGAAATTCCAGTGCAAAGCTTAGGCAAAATAAGCATGAAAAACCTTATGTATACCTAAACACACAAGTGAAACCAACACTAAACACAGCAAGAGACTGGGATCTGGGCATGCACTGTTCTCCCTGCATTTATCTAGTACACATGATTTTAGACATAAATAGATGTCCCAGACACCAGCAGCAAGCACAGCAGGATGCCACACAAACTTCTGATTCTTTACCTGCCAGCCCCAATCCTGGGGATTTCTTCTAGCCAACACGTTTTTCTTCTCACCAGCACTAACAAACACATGTGTTTCCCTGAAGTATATTTTCTGTGAGCAGATCACTATACTTGCCTTACTAAACACAAAATACTCCAAAGGATCACCGATTTGAGCTCCCACCAGTTTTTAGAGAGCATGCAGCGACCGTGCCTAGCCTTGAGCCCCCATGTGAGTTGGAGACTCTCGGCTTCAAACCCAAAAGTTTTGGTTTTGGCCAGCACCCTGTTGCTGCAGAAAAGCCTAGACAAAGACAGTAGAAAGCAACCAACAAAGGGTCAGTCTGGAAAAGTGCCGACCCAATTTGCATGCTAGGGAACATACAAATGGAAAGAGATGTAAATCTCTTTAATTATACTAATTTAGGTATTATTTCCACCAACGGCAGGTATAACCTTCAGGCAGAATTAAGTGCTTAGCAGTGAACTTTTATGTGAAATTTAGGAACATCAGACACAAGTTACTATACAGATCTTCACCCACAACTGCAACATAAGCCAATGCTCGTATAAAGCCACGGCATTACGAGATGGAAATTATAATGCACACAGCTTAAGATGCAACGCAAGGAAATCCAGCAGTCAAAATGTAGTTGTGTGAGCAGCCAGAAGAACAAAAATAAATGCTTCTACAGGGACAAAAAGGTGGAATGGCACTTGCTTCTTTAATAACCTGAAGTTATCTGAACATCACATCCTGGCATCCCAGCCAAGGGATGTCACTTACGGGAACACTGCCAGCGAGCAAACAAGCAGCACTCAGCACCACTGCAGGTTCTTGCAGGAAGACTCTTGCTTAAGCACTAACCTCAGCTCACACTGCCGTACAACAGGAGGGTAAAACACCACAGACATTCACCTTGCTGTAGGGAAGTCGTTACTTCAGGAGGCTACAACAGCCTTTTCAGCTTTTATTTCAAAAAAGCGACATGGTGTCTAAACAGACACCCATGGAATATGCTTCGCGCTCAGTATTTGAAATAGAATTGGGGACACAACTGGGGGTCAGGTGCGCTGAACACCACACACGGGTGTAGCCTGAGGAAGCAGTAAATGAAGAGGGAAAAGGCTCACAACGCAGAATCATTTGCCTTCTGCAGGGAAGGCAAAGAGAAAGTGGGCATTTAGGATCAATTCAGCAGACAGCCAGGACACATGAGAGAGGAGGTTCTTGACAGCCAACTGCAGTCAGACACAGTGGAGCTTCCAGCCCACACCAAGCCCCGCTCACCTGGTATTTGGGCGCGTTATTGCACTGAGGGAAACTGCCGTTCACCTCCCCGTTATGCAGCAAGTTATTGTCCACCAGGTTCCAGCCCCAACTCTGGTCGTCGCTCCCCAGCAGGGCCACGTAACCCTGGCACTGCATGGCCGCCCGCTTCGTGGCGATGCCAATGACAGCGACGGTGCCCAGGGGGCCCTCCCACCACACTTCCCAGGCATGGCGGCCCTCGCTGAAGCCGATCTTGGTTCGTGCCCCATCTGTGCTCTGGGCGATGGGGTTGCGGTGCAGCGTGAAGCCATTCTTCTTGATGTAGACGTTCCGCGAGCAGTCGTTGGTGCTGAAGGCGTGGTGGAAGGCACGGACCTAGGGGAGGAGGAGAAAAAGGGGCAGGGGGGAAGACAAAATCCTATCCTATTTCTCTGAGAAACCCCCCTTGGCTTCCAACAGCAGGTAGGCCGAGAGGCTGGGGTTACTGTCCCCAAGGGTCTGGGGGCTGCTGAGCGTCTGGGGGGGCAGGGGGGGTGTTGAGCTTCTGGAGGGTGTCCCTGATGGACTGAGGGGGGTGTCCCCGAAAGCTAGGAGGGTAGGGGGTGCTGAGCGGCTGGGGGTGTCCCCGAGGGGCTGGGGGGGGCTGCTAAACATCTGAGGAGGGTCTCTCTGAGGGGCTGGGGGGGCTGCTAAGCGTCTGGGGGGGTTGTCGAGCATCTGGAGGGTGTCCC
>VUYV01000801.1:12460-98339 GCA_008711295.1 Anarhynchus alexandrinus | reverse complement strand
ACAGGTTGCCCAGAGAGGTTGTTGAGGCCCCATCCCTGGAGGTGTTCAAGGCCAGGCTGGACGTGGCCTTGGGCAGCCTGGTCTAGTGGGAGGTGTCCCTGCCTATGGCAGGGGGGTTGGAACTCGATGATCTTCAAGGTCCTTTCCAACCTAAACCATTCTATGATTCTATGATCATTAGCCAGTTTTGCAGCTTCCATTCTTTATGGAAGAGATTCCCATCGTCTTGGTTTAGCTATCCTTCATCCTCAAAGCAGCTCCTGCAACCGAATAGAACTCATTCTCATCCAAATCTGATTTTACCATCATAAACAGGGGGGAAAAAAAAGAAGGCAAAAAAGCAATCTGCTTGTACAGCCTTTAACAGCAGGAGACTTTGGCCCAAGACACGAACTGGTGGGCACGACAGCAACATGAAGCCAAAACACAGCACACACACACACAAAAAAAGCAGAATAGTATAGGTAGCCCCTTTCATGTCACCTCTAACTTAATTTTGTGTATGATGACAGGCAGGATCAGTGGGTCAGAGGAAGCGGTCCGGATGCGTAGTTCAGTATGTGATATGTTCACGAGCATGTGTCTGTGCATCTATGACCTATATTTGGATAGAGGGTCTATAAAAAGCCTCAGTACGAACAGCCTCCAGCAGGAGTCAGATCCCCCGTCCCTGTTGTTGCTGCCTGCTCCAGGAGGGAGGATCAAGCCCACTCTGGCGTTTATTTCTTCTCTTGGTGTTCTCCAAGGAAGATGGCTAAAGCCGGCATCTCTCTGCGCTCCCTGAACGAGACGTTAAACAGGTCATTGAAGGGTTGTGCTCGCACTGCGCTAAGGGACAGGGACGGGCCAGGGAGTAGGGGACCAGGGCAGGGGAGAGGAGACAAGACTCTTGTTAGCGCAACAAACCTCTGCTTCCTTGGAAATTTTTGTGGGTAATAGAGAGGATGTAAATATACATTGTGCATATGTGGGGAGTGGTTCATAAACAATTTTCTGTTTCCCCTCTACTCATTGGGGAGGGCAGGGGGACGGAGCCACACGCTGCGCCGTTTCATGAACTGCAAACCTGGCGGTTTGCTGCGGGATTTGCCCAATTCGGCAAAGACCTGTCGCTGCATGAAGTGTTGCTGGGTGATCGTGGGTAACGAGAAATTCAGCTTCACACACTGCTACAGTCCTGTCATAAATGGGAGATTTGGGATGAACTTCTGAATTTGGGAAAATGCCTCAGAGTCCGGAGGGTTCAAAGATAGGAAGTAAGTGGTTATCTTACCCACCGACTTCCCCTGAGAACGGACATTTCTTCTAAGTTTAAAGAAAGGAAATCACTGTCGCTGAGGAATTGGGACATAGGTGACACTGATTCACCTTCCATTTTCAAAGCCTGTCCTCAGAAGAGGAAAGCTTGACCGACAGGTTCATCGGCTTCATGTAAAATAATCTGTCCCGCGCTGCGCTGGCTGGCAGCAGTCCATGCATTCAGCTGCAGTGCGACAGCATGCTCGCTTGCTGGTAGGTGGTATCTCTGACCAAGCCGGACAGAAAACAATCGCCGGATCAAATGGAAGCCACGAGCGTGGCTCTTCAGGAAGATGAGTTGAAAAATAGGGTCTGAAATTCGCCACAGGTGGGACAGTGCTCCCTCTCAGTGGATTTTCACATACAGATTTTCATGTACTACCTTTAAAGGTACTGTGCAAGTAGTATCAAGCAAGAAATTTTCAAGCCAACTTAGGTGTCACACATAAAACTCTGGTTTACCTGTAGCAAAACCGATCACTGTCTATCAAGAGTAACACAGCTGATGAAACACAATACTTCTGTTTATGAAGTTAATGATTACAGACTAACACCAGCTGACAGACTTGGTAAGAAATGGCCCCTCTGATCAAGATACTAACATTGTTCACCAGCGTCTTTTATGACTCCTGATTCACACAACGGCAACCACAAAAAGAGATACCAGAGACCTGAGCAGAGAGAAAGAAACAGGAACACGAGAAGCACTCCTGAAAGAAAAAGCAGAAATGAAGACTCTGGGAAACTGATTGAAATAGTGTGTGTCTAACTGGTCCTGTGAAGCGAGCGGACAGGAAGAGCTGTGGAGAAGCGTGGGGCTCTGCATTGGCCTGGAAAATAAAACCAATGTGAATGCCCTAAAGTAATGAAAAATATAATTTTCTGCCTGAACAGCGGAAATAAGGTTACACGTACAACCACGCTTTCAGAAAAGCGGGAGTGCTAGATCTCTGTTCTGTACGCTAAGAAGAAAAGAACTCTAACAGCTTTCTGGTAAAGAATGGGGATGTGGTTTGTGCATACACCAGACAGACATTAGAGGTCACCAACTCACTGGTAACTTCACTTACATTAAAGGAGAAAGTGCTTAGAGGTTGTGATTGAAATGAACGCAGGGGATTTAATGCATTCCTCCTCGTTTCATTCAGAATTTTGCTCAAGAGACAGCAGCACCGATTCTATCAGAATTTCCAAAATTGTAGATTAGTTATGGAGATCGGTCGTACTGTGCTGTAACCAACCAGACGTTTTTAGAACCAAAATTAGCAAATACTGAAATCTTTGCTACAGTTGCTTAAAAATACACAAGCATAATTTACAGACAGGTAATTTACCCCATATCAAAAAACTGCTGGAAAGACAAAAATGGTGAAATGCTAAAGCATTGGACTAAAGGCTGCTGAAGAAACACTGACAGTGGCGCTGATGATGAGATCTTTGGTAACTTTACTATTATTTGTAGAAGAGAAAGCTCGCAAAAATGGGCCGTTAGGAAGCTTATTTACCTTGATAAAAAGCGGCAATCGGGGAGCAATTCACAGGCAAGTCTCTCCCCCGGGACAGCCCTCATTATCCAGCCAGCAAACCTTGAAGAATATACTCATTTTCTGATGATTCCTCCTCTCTCTCAAAGAGCGCTTGCACCGTGTTATACCTAAAACTTTTACTGTTGGGGTTTCTGCGCTACCACATTGTATTATCTTATTAGGTTGTTGTTCTCTGCTTGTGCAGCTATAGGTATGAAGCCGATCTGAAACTTTTTCACAGCAAATATTGACCCACCTTACCTCTGCTTCCACGCTTGCTCTCTCTGTCTTGACAGACTCCATCCTGTTACGACACATCAGCTCTCCCAGTTCTTCTGAACTGTGCATTTCTACATCATGCAAGCTCTATTTTCCAATTAAAGTTCTGTTTTACTCCTAAAATCCTGATGGCAATGCATACATAAATACATTTAAATGGGTAATCCCCCCAAAAAACAGTTAGTCCAGGAATGATGGGACATGAGGGACGATCGTTAGTTGAAATCCAACTCCCGGTAATAACTCTGCCCAGTTTCAAAATCTCTGCTGTGCCCCAGCGGGAGACAGGAGGCTCTGAGAAATAAAAATCTGGTTGAAGTGAGAGAAGTTCTACCTAAGTCAGATGAGGATGTAAGCAGCTTTCACGAGATTGCAAAGGAAGTCTCCCAGCCTCAGCAAACAGCAGAAAATTGTTAGGCAAAGATCTGCACAAGCTGCCAGATGGACAGTGAGTTATTAGAAAAATATGCCACTGTTGATGCCTTTTTATTTTCTCCTTGTTCAGGTCCACTGCAGACAGTACCCAACGCAGGAGAAGAGGAAGGCAGGTAGAGGCGGGGGGCTACTGTTAGCGAAGCAGCGGCGTCCTTGGTCCTTCTCTAAAACCAGTACGCTTTAAAATACCATGGAGTGTGCATGAAAGAAGGGACAACTATTGGTAAATTATTTAATCTGCAGTTTATACAATCTAAAGTTAACCTCTGTTTGTTTGGAGGGGGTTTTTTGTGTGTTTGTTTTTTTTTATTTTATTTTTTTAATGTCATCACCTGAAAGCTACTGTGTATTTTTGTCCTTATAAAAAAGTTCAGCCAAAGATATATGAAATAAGACCACAACAAACAAGGTGAAGACCTTAATACAGTATTAACACAGGAAGGTCACAATTCAGAATCCAATTCCCTAACCATTAGAACAACACAATAATAATAGTAACAGAAGCAGTGGAACAAACTGGGGATGAAGAAAGAGAGGCTCAAGAAAAAAATATAGAGTCTTGCCCATAATAAAATTTAGTGCTGGCACAGTTTTTGTTTAACTGTTAGCCTGAAGTTCTGCCAGTAAAATGCAAAGAAAAATCACAAAAGTCTGTAAGAAGCAGCTGATGTTCTGTCCGTAAATCGCTTGTCAAGTACATAGTACCGAGGTATTTGTTTAGTATTTAGGAAGGAACTTTGAATGATTCATATTTTGATAGTTTTGAGTTCCTCAGGATTCTCAAGAACACACCTCGTCATAAATCAGCTAACTGACGCAAACTTAAAGAAAACCGTCTCTTTACAAAAACCACCCCCAGAAGGAGAGAAGCCCGGCGTACCTGACTCCTGGAGTAAAGAGCAGCAAATGGGTACAAAGCATAAAAAATTGCATTCCCTCATACTTTGTCCCTAAACACAGTAAGCTCCAATAAACTGGGCAGTTTTCTTAAGCAAAGCAGAGTGGAGTAGCTCAAACTCAAAAACTCATCTTTAGGATTATAATTTAAGAGAGTACAAATATGCACCTTTTTGTTTGTTTGTTTGTTTTAATAAGGAAGAACACAACAGATACTAAGTAAGGAAAAAGCAGCTAATAAATACCAGCTACAAAGCAGTTTTCTTATTGCTGTTTCACTAAGGTCTTCTTATCACACAGTTGTTCTGTGGAAGGACAGTCCTACAAAAGGGAAAACCAAAGCAGGAGGAGCTGACGGGAGAAGAGAAACACTGCAGGTGCCTTGTTTATTATTTGCATCGTTTGTAATCTGAGGAAGAACAAGAAGTACTGCTCAATGTCAAATGAAAATGGTTCAAAAGGTGATGATATCACAAGTAAAAGCACAAAAAACCACCTCACAATGTATTAGAGAAAAAACCCCATGCCACTAAGGCGGTGAACGGTTGAGACCTGCAGACATATCTAAATACCGATCTTGCATCTGTATCTACAAGCTGTAAAACCTCTGCACCAGGGAAAGGCCAAAAAGACCTGGCCCATGTCAAGACAACCAAATTTCTAGTGGTATACGTTCTCATACAGCTTGGGAGCAGCCTCCGAACGGGGTCTGGAGCTGCTCACAGTGCAACCTAAGTGCCACCCACTCTCCATGGCACCACTTGGTGCCCGAGTCCTTACGAAAGGTCCTTGTTTTTCCATCCCTCAGAGTAGAAACCAAGCTGCAAACCTTGGAGGCTCAGTTCACAGCCCTGGACTCCAGCTTGCAGACACTGGCGCAGAAGTTCGAGCAGCAGGCCGAGGCACTGGAGAAGGAGATGTGGCAGGACGTGGCGTGGAGGCAGGCGCCGGGGGAGAGGTGAGCCGGAGGGAGGGATGGGTTGGTCCCTGTCCCGCTGGTGACACTGGTGTGACCGTGGGTGCACTCCACTGTACAACCCCTTTACCTTCCCCAGTCGGGATTGCTGTTAATGCAGAAATGGGCAATATGTTAGCTGTTTCTTTAAAAGACGAAAGCAACCAGTCTATATAAAATTTACATGGTTTAAAAACAGCTGTGCCCCTTCCAAACTCCCACAGACATCAAGCCTGTTTGCGTAACTGTCCCACAGTAAATGAAGGAAAAAAATACCAAGAACTGACCCATTAACACTACGATTACTTCCTCTGGTTAGGGAAAGCCAGAAGATCCACGCTCTGAGCACCCAGGCCAGCCTTCCTTAAGGCACATATTTATAGTCTTTCCACCTTCTGACCCAGACTTTCTGGAGCAGCTCTCACTTTCCCCGCACGGGCCCATCAGTGGCGACTGATGGCTGAAACACCGTTTGAGCGGCTGAACCGCAGCACAGGGGCGGGGAGCGGGGGGGAGGCGGAGGCGGTGGCCGTTACCGCGGGGGCTGGCTGAAGCGGGAGGGCGGAGGCCTTTCCCGGGCCGCTCCCTGCCTGAGGGCCCTCGGTGTCTCCCGGCAGGCTCGGCTCGGAGGAGGAGGAGGAGGAGGAGCGAGAGGCCGGGCGGCGGGAGAGGCCCGGCGGGGAGGGCGGGCAGCGCTACGGCGGCGGCCATTGCGGGTAGGCCGCGGCCCTGCCTGCCGCCGGGCCTGGGGGGGGTCGCCGCGGCCCCGCCGCCCAGCAGCGGCTCGGTGGGTGCCGGCTCCTTGCTCTGACCCCTCGGGGACCGTGGGGGGAACCGGCCTCTTCCCGCTGGCGCGGTGGCGGAGCGGCCTGGCCCGGCGGCGGGGCTGACTGTGCGCGCGCTGGAATCCGTGCGGAACAGGTACGGCTTCTAAACAAAGTAGGCCTTTTTAACAAAACACCTGCAAAACCGGGTGTTTACATGTTGTCTACGGCCTTTTAATAAATAAATAAATGAATGATTTGTTTAATGGAGAGCAGAAACAATAAAATCCAACTTCGAGTATATTTGTCTCCATGTCGAGTTCCTGCATGACCGAAATGGGGGTCTCTCTCAGAAGGACCACCCTGTGAACGTGTCTGTTAGGAAGCCCGTAAGAGCTTTCTTAAGTTCCCGTAACTTAATATTTTTAACCTTTTTGCTGTGCATGTCTTTTATTTTTATCTTCTGTTCCACAGTGTTTCTGGGCCAAGTGGAAGCATCCTGCAAGGAGGGCTGGTGATAGAGCGGCTGGATGTTCCCCACTATTTTAAGCCCTACAAGAAGATGCTGAAGCATTGACATGTGTTGGTTAGTTCTTTGCTTACATTAACAAAAAGTATTTTGGCTTTCTAGTCCCAGCTTTAGCGAGTGACTGGATGAGGAAGAACCTTCTCTCCCGTGATGGGTAGGGATGTTGTATATCGCCTTCAGAACAGGCTGGAACCAAGTCTGTAGCAGAAGCGGCTTTTGAATGACATGCATGTACTGAAAAATTGGCTGAATGGAAGGTTAAATCTGAACTGACTTGTACTGAATTGACTGGAGGGAGGGTTAAGGTACCTGCTGATAATGTGTCCACCAAACATGAGCATAGCTTGTTGCTAATAGAGAGGACACTGGAAGAACGCTCACCTTTCCCTCCCTCCTCCCCCCCTCCCCGTCTCCTTACCACCTCCTTGCTATCCCCAAAGCACCTGTTACAACTCACTGAAAACTGTGGTAGGAAAACCTGCTACAGTTCCGCCATGACTTCTGCAGACTTGTGTCTTCCTTTGAAAGCCGAGAATATCTCGGATTGTGAGCAAAAGCGACTGCTTAAGCAGACTTCTTAAATCCACTAACTCTTTTGTAAAGTAGCTGTAAAACTGAGCATTTTCTATTTTCTTTCATATTTATCACGGGGAAGTAAAACACGTGTTTCTTCTTGCTTCCAGGTACTGACGTTGTGCTAGTCTTGCTCCTCTACTTCGAGTCAGCATGTCGAAGAAATCGGAGGCTCCGCTTTCCTTGTCTGACTGCCTCTGCCAAATTTGCATGGAGATCTTTGTGGAGCCCGTCACGCTGCCATGCAACCATACCCTCTGTAATTCGTGTTTCCAGCTGACTGTTGAAAAGGCCAGTCTTTGTTGCCCTTTCTGCCGGCGTCGAGTCTCTTCCTGGGCACGATATAATGCCCGCAGAAATACTCTTATCAACTGGGAACTCTGGGAAAAGATTCAGAAGAATTACCCGAAGGAGTGCGAGCGTAGGATTAACGGACAGGATTTGGAAGAGGAAAGTAAGTAAAGCGTCACTTGTCGTGGGATGTCTCTGCTTTGCCAAAGTAATTACTGTTGGTGGACTTTGGATGTTGTGAAGTAAGAAACTGTGCATAGACAGGCTGTGTTACTGCTCGAAAATGCAGCGTCAGGAGCTCTCGCCTGTGAAAGGGGCTTGGAAGGCAGAGAAATGGCCAGCCGTGCCTTCTTTTGTTTGTAGTACTGAGGGTAAGTTGCATTGTTTGGTCGTTTGAGTGGATATTTGCTCATGTATTTGTCACAAAGCGTGGGCGTATGGCTGCCTGTCTCTGCGAAGGCCATAATTCATGACTGGTACAACTTCAGCTGCAAAATCTTTCAGTGCAGTAGTTGCGTGTGTGTGTTTATCGCTGTCAAATAAGAAGGGGTTGAAATTTTTTCAACTCTTAGGTGCTGTAAATTAGTTTGGTTAAAAATTCCAGGGCTTCAGTCTATGCAGGAGTCTCCGAGCCTAAAATTGTAGTGTTGGAGAAAAGGAAGCGAAATCTGATTAACTTTTTGAAGAAGGATTTGGCGGTTTATTATGTTGTAAGCTCTGTTGGGGGAGGCTAATTGGTAGGTTGGCTCTATGACATGTTGTTCCACTCGCAGTATTAAGAAGTCTTTTTAGTTGCAAAAAGCAAAAGATGTAAGTTATGTCCAGCACACATATTTGCTTTATATACAGTGCTTGGAAAACACTGGCTGTTCTTGCCACTGTGTAACACAGTGCTTTTTTATTTTGTTCCTTTGTAAAACAAAGTGGGGTTTTTTCCATAGCACTTGATTTTACTCAAATCATTCCCGTGCCAGGGTATGGAAGTGATCTTTTGTTAAAATATTTTGTTGTAGACTGTCGTTATCTCGCTTTGTTCCTCACTTCTGTTTTTTCCTCCCCCTCACTTAGTCTGTGTCCCCCATCCGCAACACCAGCTGAGCAAGCCTGGGGAACTGAGGCAGGAATATGAAGCAGAGATTAGCAAGGTAAGTCTAAAAATACAGTTAAATGCATAAATGCTTTATATCTAGTTATTTTAATTGTTTCCACAAACAGCTAGTAATGCTACTTCATGAAAAAGAAAGATACTTAAAAGGGCATTATTGCTGCAAGAACAGACTGGTGGTTCATGAGGCATGAATTAAATTTTTAGCCTTTATGGAAGAGGAGAGACTTCAGTGTGTTTGACATGCGTTGATGTTTCTCAAGTGTTCTTGTGCTAGTTGACCTGTACCTCCTACCTCACCCTCTCTGTAGGTCCAGTAATGTGTGCTGTCATGTTGTCCTTCAAATAGGTGTGCTTTGCAGGCTAGGAAACACGCAAAGGTGCAGCAGAATGCCCAGGCAGGTCTCCGTTAGCCAATACCTCGTGTTTCCGAAAACTGTGCAGAAGAGTTCTTTTTAGGGTTAAGAGTGTCGCCCTTTCACTGTCTGCATCCCTGCCCACACAGGCTAAAATGCCTTTTACAGGTCCTCAGATGCACGTAAAGCATTTCAGACTAGGAAGCAGAAAAATTTTTAATTGTTTTGGCTTTGGTCTTCCACTTGGCTTCTTGATTTCCCTCCCTACGTAACATACCACAATTAGATGAACTTGGGTAATGAACATACAGCATTTTCTTTCCTGTTTGCTCGCTCCCTGTGTTATCCATGTTCATTTCAAAATCAGAAAAGATTTTTCAAGAAGTCTTAACGTTTATTTAAGGATCTAAAGGATCCTCCAATTCAGACACGGTACAAGTAAGAATTATAGTTGGAAGTGGTATCGGAATGTTCCTTTCCCTGGCAGCCCCATTGCTGGTTGTTACAAACTCAGGGGGAGTACCTGAAGCAGAGGACGGTGGGATTCTCTTTTATGGTAACTATGGGATAAGATTGATTGGCAGCAATAGTATCGATGGTTAATGGAGACGGTGCTGGTGAAATAAGTACTGGTGTCTGGTGCCAATCATAACACATCAATACATGATTTGAACAAAGTCAGACTTAACATAGCTTGTGTAGTATGACACTCTTGACACTCTTCTCTAAAGGAAATTTCCATATTCCATTACCCAGTTAAGAAAGCTTAATTTATTCTTGAAGTACTTTGCTGTCCTTGTGGAGTCACTGATAACTGATTTACCAAGAGGGGGTGTCTGCCACAAAGAAGGCAGGTATAAAATTCTTGGTCTGCTGCTTTGGGTTTTGCATGTTTCAGGAGAGCAGGAGGACTCAGAAGAGAGAGGTGCTGTCTGTTAGGCATCTTCTGCTAATATTGGCATTACGATGATAGAAGCGGGCTGAGCAAACACCATGGTCTAGCTGGCGTCCAGCCTTGTAGAGAGTTTTGAGTTTCTCTGTAGATCTGTGTACTTGGAGATCTTGGATTTTGTTACTAACATTTTCAAAAGGGGAGTGAAAGAATTTGACCTTGCATGCTAGCAAGGTTAACGGTGTAGTCTTACAGAAACCAAAAGGTAGGTCACTGTTACCGAACTGAAGACTCTACACACAGTATCAGTTGGATTGTTACGTCTTTGGAGAGTTGTGCAATTAAATACTGGCTTTGAAGTGTGCGGAGTGTCTTTGCGAATAGCAGATTGTGCACATTTAAGGAGTGTCAGCCGAGAGGTTCTGGCATAAAGTGTGGTCCTGCAGTAGTAACCAGATGCATTTAAAAAAAAATCTTTTTTAGGTGGAGGCAGAAAGGCGAGCACATGAACAAGAGGAGAACAAGGCAAGCGAGGAATACATTCAGCGGCTTCTAGCAGAAGAGGAGGAGGAACACAGATTGGCAGAAGAGAGACGGAGGGAGATGGAGAAACAGCTGAAGCAAGATGAAGAGTTGGCCTGGCAGCTGAGTAACAGTCTGGTGGGTTAGGATCAAGGGGGGCAGTAGAAAGTGTTTATATAGGGCAAGCAACTTAGACTTTGCAGAGCAGCAGTTAAAATTTTTAATAATTTAAGTTTGTAGTTGGAAGCTGTTGTCAGCCCCCCGTACTTTAGATCTGTGACTGACTACTAATTTTTGAAGAACCAGTGGGAGGGTGAAATACCTCAAACATTTCTACCTGTATATTATCAACTTGAAACGTGCTGGATGTTTTCATTGTGAAACATTTTAAAACATTGGTTTTCTTCTGAATACTTCCTTTAGCCATGATTTTAAAAATACTTATTTGGAAGAAATTGATGTCTGTAACCTGTACTGAAAAAAAGGGATATATGACGAAAGTTTAACTTATGTTTTGGGGGTTTTTTGTTTGTTTATTTTGTTAAATTTGTTTTGGGGTTTTGATTGGTTGGGTTTTGCTACCTGATAATAGTCTTAAAGATGAAACCACTTATTTGAGCAAAACCTCTTGTCCCTTAATGTCTGCTACAGGAAAATGTACTGAACGTGTAATATTTCTCATTCCATAACTATCCATTGCTTACAGTTCTAGAATTCTTTGGGCAAAAGTAACTAATTCTGCAGCAGAAGCAAAGTAGTTCTCCAGTTTTTCTCCAATTTTTGTTGTCTTTTGTTTTACATGATGCTATTTTTACTTGTGATCCAAGAACGAGGATTCCAAAGGACACGTGCTCAGCAGTCCTTCCCCAGCAGGCAGTCTCTCATCTGAAACATCCCCAGCTAATTTGTGCAAGACGAGGAACAAAACAAGCAACTCTGGAGACATTCAGAAGTAAGTAATTAAAATTTCTCTTCTTTAATTATTGGTCTGTTTCTTGGTATAGTGTCCCTCTGCTCCATTTGCTTCCTTGGAGTCCTGTAGTCCAACTTCCCTGGATAGTCTGTGGCAAATGTAAACTGTTGAGTGTTACAACATCTCATAGGATAATGCGGAGGAGAAGGGAAACACTTGCCCTTCTCTTGTTTTTGTTTGTCAGAATGAACCTGAAGATCTTGATTAGTGCAAAGGACTGACAATTCAAGGGGGAAAAAAAAAAAAGTTTAAAAAGGCATACTTTTTTTTTTTTTTGCCCTTTAAGGTATCTGTCTCCAAAGCGTCACCATACATTGGGATCAGCATCATTCTCTAGAACAGCAGAAAGAGGAAGGAGTGACTCCGGCTCTGTGGTAACTAGAATAATTTTGTTACAAATCTCATTGTTGGTAATTATGGGTTATTTTCCCCTTGTCTATAGAATTGGCAATCCTGTCTTCCCCTTGCACATCAGCACTGGGCAGTTTATCTTGCCCTTCTTGAACTATCTTCAGTATTTGTGATTCTCCAAAGTGGAAAGGGAGGAACCCATGCTCGACAGTCCACAGATGCACACCTATGGCTTACTTCGATAGTTACCTTGTATAACCTTACCTGAATGTCTTCAGCAAGCTCCGGATTGCAACCGATGGTGTATAAAACTAAAATGAGGGTTCTGGAGCTCACTGGAGGAGGTTGCACTCTGATTTTCATCATTCCATATGTCTGTCTGTCTGATCTTTCCTGTTAGGCTTCAAAAGAAGCTGAGCAGGCTAATACCCTGAGCAGTTGATTGGAGTCATTGATAAGAGGACAATACTGCAGTTGTGTTTTTGGTCCTTTAGCTAGGCTTCTGTAGGTTACGTATTTTCGTTATTATTAAGCAATTACTTTTTTTTTTTTTAAAGAGAAGAATCCGAGTTTTTATCCCCGATTAGTTATGAGCAGTGCAGCTATGAGAAGTGAGATTTGCATTTTATCCATACCCATTGGCTTTTGATGAATTTACTTTATTAGTGGTCTCTCCCTTTTCTTCAGGAGACCAATAGCAAGGAAAGCAGCAGTTCTGCATGGCAAGATGAGCAAGAGGAAATGCCAACACTGTCTCCACAGCTGACCAGTGTTGTTAAAGATTCCAGTGCTAAGGATTTGGTTTTGGAATCATGCATGAACTATTTCAGTGCCTCAGCTTCAGAGGAAACCACTGCTGTCAAGCAGAATAAAACACCAGGACCAAATTGTCTAGGAGACAAAGTTTCAAGTGAGCTTCATGGACTCGCAGAAGGGGAAGGGTCTAGAACAGTTCTTCACAGATCGAAAGGAGAAGACGATGGAATTGAGTCAGACAGCAGCAGTTTAACATGTGTAGAAAGCATAAACTGCGAAATCTCTGCTGAAACTTGCTCCGGTATTCAGTCGGCAACAAATTCTGTGATGTCTGACAGCAAAAGTGTAATATGTGTTATCACGAAGGTGGCTAGACACTCGGATGAAGAGAAACCAGAGAGACTGCAGAACACTAAGGAGACTCCAAAAAGAAAGTTGCTGGAGCCACCAGCTGAAGCAGTGGTTGACTTGTGCGTGCTTGATAAGAGGAGAAGAACTTTTCCGGAAAGCTTAGAGGACCAAGGGGAGCAGATAAATGATTTTAACTTGCAAATGCAGAAAGCCTTTGAGCAGGAGTTCTATGAAAGGCGTATGCAAGAGGAGCAGGACAGGCTTCTGGCTCTGCAGCTACAGAAACAGATAGACAAGGAGGAAAGGACACTTAATCGACAAAAGGGCTCTCCAGATGAGTACCTTCTTCGCACCAAAGCACCTTGGTCTGGGAAAGACTCTCCTGTGAGAAAGGCAATTTCTAAGATGGCAAAAGACTCAAAGGTTCCAAAAAACCAGGCTGAAACAAATCACCGCAAAACTCGGAAAGGTTCTTGCAATGAAAACTGGCAGTCCCCGACCAGAGTCCGAATGAAATCGCCCAGCATCAAGGGAGGAAAAGTTTTGAATTGTGTGGTTAATACCAGTGAGGCAAACGATATTTGCTCACTATCTAAGAATAAGCAAAAGACGATCCTTCAGATGTTTAAAAGCTCTGTTGCAGAGTAGATCAACAGAACCACAGACATGTGGTAGAAAGTGAATGAAAACCGTGGTAATGCTTTCTCCTGTGTTAGGCAAAAAGTTTCCTGTAAACAGTTTTAAAGATGTTGCTTTAGAGGGGGATCACTTTGGGTCACAAAGTTGTGTATTCTGAGAAGTTTTAGTAACATACAACCCCCGACTTTAAAAAAAAATATTAATTGGGCTTTTCTTAACTGCAGCTTATTTTCACTTGCATTCACATCATTTTGAATGTGAATACTGTTAGTGTTTAAAAACAAAAATAACTGATGGTCTTCTCTTAAAATGAGAATTCAGAGCCTTTTACGGAAAGGATGCACATTCCACAAAGGAAACTAGCAAAAAAAATGAGTCTGTACTTCCAGTTGTCTGCCAACTGCAAGGTTGAAGCTTCACTCCGTGTAACCGCTGTTCTGTTAAATTGAAGCATGTTATTGGAATTTAGGCTATTTGTTGAATTGCATTGTTCGCACGGCCGTTAACAAAAGTATAAATGGACAGCCAGTCTTGCAGACATATTCTTTCCCTCTTCCTCTTATATACTAACCCCTTTCTTAGACAAAGAGGGGAAAAAACAGGTCATTCTCCCACTGCCAAAGCCAAGGATCATTTATAGATGCCAGTAGTATAAGTGGTTGTGGGCTTGTATTTACCTCTGTTTGTAGAGGTCACTTCTGCAGATCCGGCTCTCACTGTCGTTAGGAAGAAGATGCTTTCGTTTTCTTATCGCTAGTGTTCTGCAGCTTTATTATTGTACAATATTATCTGGACTTAGTGCTATTTAATTTTCATACTCAAACAGGTTTGAGTATGATTAAGAACACATAATAATAAAAAAATAGTTAGTCCAGAAGACAGTTATGATAGAGAAAGTTAAACCAAAAGGGGGAAAAGCAACTGAAAACTGGAGTTGTCAGTGATGATGTAACTATAATTAAAGGTTCACAAAACTACCATGCCTGGCTGTAACTGTTTCCTCCCCCTCATTTTTAGAGGCACTACCAAATACTGTCTTCCAGTTGAGTTTAAAACTAACATAATTCAAAAGAATTTACAATTCAGACCTGTAGGGAAGCTGGGGCCCGTTGGAAGTTGAGGCTGGGGCAGAGTTGACCAGCTGTGACTCAGCAAGGGCATCCTGCTGGAGTGCTTTATCTGTTGTTACTACAAAACTATCTTTTGGCCTTTCTTTGCTTGTAATGAGATACTTTTCCACCGTACGTGCTTGAAAGAGAGCAAAGCACCAATCTACATTGCTGAAGTGCGTGTGCTAATCACCAAAGTTTGCAAATGTTTTAAACGTGTACTTTTTTTGAACCCCATTGATGATCTATAGACATGAACTTGGTTCTGGGAAATCTGTTAACAAAATACTTCAAAGCCATATCTTCTCAAACCAGGACATGATGTTTTAAGTTTAAAAACAACTGAAATTTTGTTGAAAACATAAACAGCACGCCAAGCCTGAAATGTGAATTGGGTTTTTTTCTTTGCCTGCATGTCTCTATTAATGGTGGGTTTCTCATAAATAAATGATCTATTTAAAGATGCTTTTTGAGAAAGTTAACAACAGGTGACTAGTTGCAAATCACTTGCTTTTCCTTTTGCCGCCTCAACTGTTGTGCTGGGAGCCTTCCTTCAACATAGAAACAGTTTCTGTTGAATACTTACCTTTGTTGGAGTTGTTTTCTGTCTTACCCAGGCAGTTAAGTACAATCCTTCATTCATTAAAGTGTTTTTTAAGATGGAGATATTGATTGTTTTCATGCTAGTGACACTCGCCCTTTCCAGTCATGATAAGCATGTGAGAAGTAAGCTTTCCATTTGCAAAATAGATGAGGAGAAGGAGTTTATTTTTAGAAGTCTGTTCAGCCTCATTATACAAATGATTTCTGAAGTCTGATGATTATTTTTAACTTGCTGGAAAGATGGAGCTCCTTCTTCTAAGATCATGTCTCCCAGTGACTGCTGCCCGTTCTTGAGCATCCCTGAGCAGAAGGACCACGAGTTCCTCCGATTTATTGCTGTTTGGGTGCAATGGGTTGTTAAGGAACAGGTTTAGAGCGGTGCAGGGCAGTTCCCACACAGGTCACCCCTGGAGCCACCTGCTGCTAAAACCCTAAAATTTATGCCCGATGCAACTGTCTCTGCAGTTGGAGATGCTTTGTTTCTGTGGTCCTGACAGTCCTGCTGTCTCCCTCGTAAGGGGTTTGAACGTCTGCCCTGTTCTCCATCACCGCCTTTAATGTCTGGCACTGAAAGAGGCTGAATCTCAAGTGTTTTGAACTGCTGGCCATTCATAGGTGAGAAGTAATCTTGCATGTATTACAAACTCTGACCCTGGTTACTTGCTGTATTTTTCTTGGATCAACTGTCATTATACTCCAGTACAGCAGTGCCGGCTTTGGAGTTGCTTTTACAGCCGGCTCTCGAAGTTTGATAGATACTTGGTGAAAAAGAAAGAAAGGGAAGCGTATGTGGTCGTACACATGAATATCCAGATAAACTCTGAATGGAATGAAGCTAGAAATGAAATACATGTCCCCTAACAGCCTTGATCTTCATTAGGGTTAAACTTAATCTACTGCTGGCATTGTTTTGGGGCTAGCTCTGTCCCTGACAATAAGTAACAAAAACTTAGTGATAAGGTAGGAGACATTTTGTTTAAAAAACAGCGTAGGGAAGCTCACTAGTTCAGTAGGGTCATGCAGTCTAGCTGAGTACACCCCGATAACGCACAGTGGGCTGCTCTAACGTCTCACTGCCAGTGACAGGGTTCCTGCGCTCATGCCAGCTCTGGCACTCGGGGACTCTCCACAATCTTAATTCCTGGTGTTAGAGGGGTAGGGAAAGCATGGAGGGGGGAGAGGGCAAGGCAGAAGGGAGAATTCCCCTTTTGGGCAACAATGAGCCATGTGCAACCAGCTCAGCTGCACTGGAAGCCACGTCCCAGTATATGGGATTGCCGCATTTAACACCAGTTTAATTCCCTTTCCCTCCACAAGCTGTTTTGTGGATTCTATTTTTTCCCTTGTAATGTGTTGATTATATATCTCTTCCATATAAGGTTTATGAAATGCGCTAAACTAATCCCAGTTAGAAGTTCAATAAGGGGGGGGCGGGGACTTTTTGCATCTCACTCTGTAGTCTTGCACGGACACTTCCTTGCCATCAAAAGCAGATCCTGCTGCTGTGATTCCATTGAAAATCAATACAAAAATTGCAGAAATTACCCATTTCAAAGGTCTAATTAGTATAAAAGTGTATTTTGGTGCGTGTGTGTGTATATATATGGGGGGGTGTTAAAGTATTTGTGTTTTTTCAACTTGCTGGATTTTGTCCTCAGTGTAAGAATGACCTCTTACATAAGAATCATCTTTTTTTTTAAGCAGTATGGAAGAAAAGCGAGACTAAAAAGTCTAGCATTAGTTAAAACCCAACTTTAACTGCAAAATAGACAAAATCGATAACCTATACCAGGCGGCCAGTCCAGCAGCCTCATGCGAGGTGGGGTACTGCAAGCCCTCAGGTCCCAAAGATGATCACAGTCCTTACTGCGCTCATGGCATAATATTCCTCACCAGGCACCTCTTTTGGCCTGTCCATTTGGATTTTTCTTGTGGGAGGGTGGGATTTGGCCACTGCTGAGTGGATTTTGGTTGCACCAACACCGTTTCCATTGCTATGGGCGCTTTGAAGCAGGTGAAGTCAGCTGGTTTAATGGTGTTTGTGAAGCAAGAGTCTGTACGCAGGCTCTCTGAGCTGCTGTAATGGTTCAGCGCTGCTCAAAAGGGTGAGCCCGCCTTCTGCCTTCAGCTGGCTCTAGTGGCTTATTTGTTCCCTTTGCGAACAAGTTCAGCTCATAGAACTGCCAGGGGAAAAAAAAAAAAAAAAAAGGAAGTACCAAAAACCCCACATACTTTGTCAGGCTTGGTCACTCCCCTAAGAGCCAGACCTGGTGTGGGGTGGGAGGTAGGGAGAGGAGCAAGAGGGTGAACAGATCTACCCATTTTCACGGCAGCAAGTTTTTAAATTGTCTTAAAGCTTCTAAGGAAACCTCTGTTTTCTGTGGTACTCCCTTTGGTTGACACTTGTTAATGACAAGGTGCTCTGCAGCACTGCAGCCTGCTGACAGCACTGGCAGCAAGCCAGCCACATGCAGGGCTATGTTGTAAAACAACTGAAAGTAGTAAAATGTTCCTTTCCTAATGATGCAATTTCTGCAAGTAGTGTTATGGTATGAAGAATGCATGACAATTTATTGTCCTTTAGACAATTATTCTCTCACCCAACAACCTCTCCCCACCCGGGAAGGGGATTTGGGGAAAAACAAGGAAACCGAAGGGTTGAAATATAGACAGATTTAACAGAATAATACTCAATAATTGACATTAATAATACTAAAGAACCAATATTGATCCCGATGCCAATATAAAATACACAAGGATTATCCTCAGCCCATTCTATCTGTAGAAACTGGGTACTCCCAGCAGTGGCAGCAAAAGTGGGACACTGGGAGGAAGGGAAGGGCTCAGGGCTCCAGCACTGGGGCAAGGAGTTCTCAGGATGGCAGCCATTGAGGGAGAGAGAGAACTCCTCAGTAAACTTTCTAATTTCTATAGAATGTGTCATTCTTTGTATGAAATAACCCTGTTGTGCAGCTTGGGTGCAGGGCCAGGGTCTCACTCCTTCTCATCCCCGCACCTGGTGAGCTCGAAAACACTGAGACATTGAACCCCACACACCATCGCTGTCTATATAAAGTCAATATTTTCATAAATTCAGGCATTAGAGTCTTCTAAAAGTGCAGTTTTCCCTAACATTAGAAGAGACCTTACTGAAAAGTAAAATTACTGAAGGAGAAATTAGTCCTGTGTTGCTCAAATTGGGACACACAGGGATTGAAAACACCCGGCGTGCTTGTTGTTGAGGCTCTTTCTCTTCCAACTTTGAAGAACTGACAGCAGAAGTATCTTGATAGCATGGGCTGCCCTGTAATGAGCTCCCTTGACAGGAGCAGCCACAGCCTTTCTTGGCCACCTCGGGTCACACCTCGTCCCTCACAGCGCCCTGTACATGCTTCTGTATGAAGGCAAAGGCCTGCCAAACCCCTTCCTTCGCCAAAGGCATGTATGACGAGTTAAATCTGTGCGGAAGCTCTGGCCTCATGTCATGAGCGTTTCGCTATTGCTGCTAAGGCCTCTGCTCATCGAGTCCCCGCTGTTAATGAAAGCGGAGGGTCGGAAAAATAGGGGGGAAAAGCATTTGAAAAGCCGCGGAGGCCGTTGAGGCGGCCGGGCGGGCCGCGTTGCCATGGCAACTCCCGCCTCCCCGAGCCTTTGAAGGGGCGGAGCTGGCCGCGTTGCCACGGCAACTCCCGCCCCGCCCCGCCGGCGGTGGCCCGGAGAGGCGTCTCCCCGGCAGCGAGCAGAGGAAGGGCGCGGGCGGGCGCTGCGCCTGCGCAGAGCGGGCGGGCCGGCCCGGCGGCGTGCGGGTTGTTGTGCGGCGGCAAGATGGCGGCGCACGGGGGCTCTGCGGCCTCCTCGGCGCTGAAGGGGTTAATCCAGCAGTTCACCGCCATCACGGGTGAGGCACACGGAAGCCGGGGCCCGCCGAGCCCGGCCGCCCCTGCGTGCTTAACGGGCGGCTCCCGTCCGCTCCCCCCTCTCCGCCGCGTCAGGGGGCGGCCGCCCCGGCGGGCCGGGGGCGGGAAGAACAGGGCCGCGGCGTGAGGCGCTGCGCGGGATGAGGCGGAGCGGCGCCGGGTAGGCTCCCCCCCAGTCTCCCGGGAGGCCTTCCCCGAGGCGAGGGGCGCCGGAGAGGCCCGGGCCTGTCAGCGGGCGCGCTCCGGGGCCCGGCCCGCCGCGGCGGGTGGTGCCCGAGGCCCGGGCCGGGCACCCGCCCTGTACGTCGTGGGGTCGTCCCCCCCGGCTTTTAGCCGTGGCTTGGAGGCGCCTCGCGGTTGTGCCCGGTCGGCCGAGCTTCCCTGGGGTACCGGTGCGTGCCCTCCCCGCCGGCGCTCCGCACCGCTCCGCCCCAGGAACCGCGTCCTGCAAATAAAGCTGACGGCCGGGAGGGGAGAGGGGAGCTGAGCCCTGAGTCCGCGCTTACAGGCAAATAAATCCCTTAGAGCACGGTCGACTTGCTTAGAATTTGGTTTGCTAGCGAAAATGACAAGTCGCTTTTAAATTGAAATTTGTGGCAGGTGGTAATTCTTGCTTTAGCTTGTGTACTTTGAGCGCATGACCCACTTTGTGTTTAATCTGCTTCGCTGTAGTTTCCCTCTTGCTTACGGCATTACCTACCAATACTGAAGGAGTGTTTCGTGAAACATCTCTGGCTTTTAGTTGATGTAAGCAAAACAGCTTTTTATTTGGTTGCTCTAACCAGCCCAGTTTCAGGTTGCGTCTGTGTACACAGGCTTGGATGCACTCAAATCCTGACCAGGGGTGTTGAGGGGGTTTAGTAGGTTGTGAACATGCCATTGGTGAATTATTGATCGCTTAGCTATCCTTCAAGAAGCCTTTTATAATAAACCCTCTTGAATAAAAAAAAACCTACAGCAAATACATTTTCATAATAGTGTGTGTCTGCCGTGTGTTTTCTTTTCAGTAGCGCCTGAGATATTTGCTAAAAAACAAACCAGAACAGGCAGAGTCATGCTAGTTTGCTCTTTCTGACAGCTTTTTGTGCTTATACAGATGGTTTATGTTAAACGTAAGAGCACCCCTCTTATGCTTTTGAAAAGGAGAGAAAGAACCTGCTGGGCTTCATCCATCCACTACTAAAGTAGAGTTTTGAAGTTTTGTTTTTCCAGTTTAACAGATTTTAAGGTTATATCTAAAAGCATGTTGTTACAGAGCTTGTCTTGCTGTTACTGGTGTGATTTGACAGGTGCTCAGAAGTGCACACCCTCAGTGGTTTGTGTTAGCAGCTTTCAACTTTGTTTGTAAGTGTACGAAATCACTGTCTGGGGAAAAGGCTGAATGAATACTGTACAGCAGTTTGATACTAGCTTAGGTGATACTGGGGAATGAGGAGAAATAGTCCTTGATTACCTTGCTCTCATCTAGAGGACAGAATTGCGTTTCTTTGATGCTCTCATCCAGAAAAATATTGCTAAGAGAATATAGCTTCGTTGTATCTTTACCAACGAAATGATGGCATCTCTTTGAAATTTGCTTTGAGACTTAACAAGTATTTAGTATTTTCTGTGTGCCAGCGCAAGCACTGAAAATATTCATACGATGGCAGTTTCCTTAGGAGTGATGAAGAATCAGTACAAGCACTTTCTGTGTTGGTATGTTCTTAAATAACAGAGGGTTGAGTATCATTTTTCTTCTAGTTCTTCTAAATGAATGACTTTGCATGACTGCACAGTGAGGTTGTAGGGTGGTGTGCATGTTCCAAACTATACAGGTATTGTTTAATTGCTACAGTTGACATTGAAATGAGCTGAAACTGCTAAAGAGCAGTTCGTTTTAAGAAAATGAACTTGATGCTTTCGCATCATTTTTTGAGATGTCACAAGTTTTTATTTTGCACTTTCTTCATCTTAAAATACAGCTGACTGCCATCCGAGTACGCTTGTCATGGCAGGTTGGGGTTTTTTTGGAAAACCAGTTCCCTCAGTCAGTTTGGATTTCTCTGTGATTTGATGTAGTAGTGCGTATCATTTAGGACTGATTTATCACAATGATTTCAGTGTATTATCTCTTGTTAGTCTGTTCAAACTAGAGCTTCTTGAGTCTTTCTTAGAAAATCTGAGAAACATTCAAATGCATTTTGCCCAAACTGAGGTTATCTGTGATTCTGGTGCTGGGTAAAGTGTTTTTCTCATTTTGGTGACTTGTGGCGAACCTAGTAAGAATTACTACAGATCCAAAAGCTACTCCCAAACTGGTTCAGCTGCATTTTGCCACTCTTCTTCCCTACCAGCCTTCTCATATGAAAATAAACTCATTGGCAGCCCACCATCTACAGAGACAGGTGCTGTAGTAAGTAGGCATTTAAAGGGCTGGGTGTGGGAGAGCTGCTACTGATGAGGGTCCTTCCGTTGATGGTACGGGTTTTGAGGAGAAGTTGGGAGGCGGAGGCTGAACCTCTGAGGAAAGAGTGACAAGTGATGCTAAGAACTCGTGTTTCATCCTGAGCAGCAAAAATAAGACTGGAAACAGAGTAAACTACTACAGACACTCTGTAAAACTGTATCTTTTCTTCCATCTCTAAATATCTGTTGTAAGTAGGTAGAAAACTTTAGCAGCAGATTTAGTATTCTGTTAAAATGTTAAGATAGGTTTTAATAGTATTTTTTTTGTGTGTATGCGTACTTGTGTTTTGAAAGTTGCACTGGGTAAAGGTCTGACCTCTAGACAAAAAGAAAAACCATGCTAAAACCCCTCAGATGGCTTCGCTAAGTTTTCTCTTGATGGAAGGAAGAACTCTGGCTGTCCTGTATGTGGGCATTCCCTTCCCCTGTGAGATATGTATGTTTGTCTCATTTCATAGTTGTGTTTCAGAGATAAATAGGAACTGATGAACTTTTCTTTCTAATTATTAATGCTTGAATAGAGAAAGCTTGCCGGTCAGCTGTTCCTAGCGCTTATGATCAAAATGCTTTCCAAAGAATGCTTTAATTTTATTTTGGCATTACAGGTGCCAGTGAAAGTGTGGGAAAGCATATGCTTGAAGCATGCAACAATAATCTGGAGATGGCTGTCACCATGTTTCTGGATGGTGGAGGCATAGCAGAGGAGCCTAGCACCAGTTCTGCAGGAGTGTCTGCAGTTCGACCACACACTGAGTATGTACCTGCTGAACGTGTCTGTATAAACAAACTAGTCTGTCTTAAGAATTTAATAGCATAAGGCAGAACTAATAAGACAATAGTCACTTTTAACCTGCTGCCTACTCACTGTAATATGTGTTTCTCTGAAGATCTTGTTAAATTGATTGCTCCAGTGTTATTCCTGGTAAATAAGTTCTTATTACGTAAGTTGGTGTGTAGACAACATAAGTTAGTCTCTCTTCCATGTACTTCAGAAGTTTTCTGTAGCTTATACATACTGTTTTTTTCAGAGCTCAAGACATTAAAGTGGGATACAGTAGTAAGAGATTCTTACTTCTCAATTGCTCCAGCAATCTTGATTTATGTTAATTTGGCAGTTAGTGAGTTCTGTTGTTTTGGTTCTTATAAAGGTAGTGACCTTAGTCCCGTTTGTAAGGGTTTTACTGTGTTGTTTTAAGTGTAACCAGATTCGGCACTGGCAAGGCTAGATCATGTACACTAGTATGCAGAGTAATAAGCAGCTACAGAATCTGCATCAGTGTCTTGAACATCAGATGCCAATAAAAGAAAGAGTTGTTCCACTTGAGCATGGCAGAGAGTCTTTCAGTGCTGCCTGTTAATGTGTCTGCTCGGGATAAATGGAATATTTTGAGTGGAAGGTAATTGGTGTAAGTCACATTCATTAAATATTCTAAATGAAACCTAGCCATGCCTTTGTCTGTATGAAAGTCTTCAGGGAAAAGACGGCTAACTTCTAAAGAAAATTCTTGCTGCTTATACTTCTGAAGCACATGTACTAAAACAGTTGTTTAAATTTATACTAACCTTTGTAGTTGATATCAAGTGCCTTCCTGCTTGAACCTTTGACAGGCGATGAAGTTAAAACTCTGTATCTGTAGGTGTTAGAATTCTTATTTCTAGACAACTTCTGGCACATCAGTGTCTTAAGATTCAAGTTTTTATTGGAATACTTTCTTTTTTATACTTGACACCCTCCAGGTGCTGGTCAGCTTAGTGTTACTTCTAGGAAGAGAGAACAATAAATATGCAAATGCAAAATGGAGAATAACTAGCTTCACAACAGCAATCAAAGATGTGGAGGTTAATAGCAAGGTTAGTGCATCTTGCTGACGTTATGAGTTTCTTTTTGAAACCTGCGTGGCCAAGAGCCACAAACTGCCCCCTTTACAACTTCGAAGAGTCTGAGGGAAGAGGGCGCTTCAGGAGTAGTTCATAGGCAGGATATAGCGATGGACTTCCTTGGGTGAGCCCATGCCCTCCGTGTAGATCCATGGGCCAGGTGACCACGCAAAGTGATCCTGTTTCAGAGCCCTTGTAATTTCCTTTTTTCTCCTAGTCATAACTTCAGGTTATCTAGCAGTCTCTGCAAATGTAACTAAGCTGTTGATATGTGAGGGAGCCCTGCTATGCAAGCAAAGAATTGCTTCAGAAATGGGGGGAAATGGCCATTTTGACCCTCTTGGTTTCCTTCCTCTGGAAAAGAAAGGGCTATGAGTTTCAAGTTGAAGCAAAAAGTCATCCAACAGAGGAAAGCTTGTAATAAGGAAGATAATATTTTTTTTCCCTCTCTGTAGATAATGAGGGGAGGAGGGTGGCAAGTGGTTTAATTTGTAGCCTTTGCTAAGTTTTAAGAAACTTTTCCAAGTTTTAAAACAGTTATTAAAGAAGAAAAAAAATAATGTTTGAATAGTAGATTGACAAAGCCTGGGATCTAGTCACCCAGGGATCTGTGTAATCTTCTGTCAAGACTTAGAGAGGTCATCCATGCCAGATCTTAAATGCAGAGTGTACTAAGTCCTGCTTCAGTGCCATGAGTGGGAATGGATGGTCTCTTGAGGTCCCCGTTGACCCCAAATCTCTTGATTCTGTGCAACAATACAACACCTTCCTTAGTTGGTTCAAGTTGCAGGAGCACAATGGGATGTGGTTTATATAGTACTTGAAATATTATAGTCTCTCTGATTATTTTTTTCCTTCCTCTTTGATAGGGATGAAGTACGAGCTCCAATTCCTCAAAAACAAGAAATTTTAGTAGAGCCTGAGCCCTTGTTTGGAGGTAGGCTTGTGTTTTTATTTTGGTTTTTTGTTTTATTTACTTTGAGATGAGCTAAGTGACAAAAGAAAAACAGAATATGAAGAAAGCCTTGTATGTCTTTTTATTGTTTTTTTCCCTGCTGCAACTCTACTGCCATGTAACGTGGTTGCATACTTGGAAAGACACCAGTGTTATTGAAAACCTCGCACATTAGAGATGCATTCCCAGTGGTACCAATTTGCTAACTCTGGTTTCATGAGACTTTGAGGCAACAGCCAGTTAGCTATGATGAGTATACATCTGCGTTCTGGGGTTCAGAACCATGCGATACTGCTGTGAAAGTGTTCAAGGTGGTGGGATAAAAGCTTGAGCTTTGACTGACGGGTGAAAATGAAGAGGACAAATGCATGCTTCTGAGGGAGATGATAGATCAGAAAGAAGTGTCGAACTCTATGATTACTCGTTGTTTTCTCCATTGCTCATTTAGGAATTTAATTTGCTCTGTAAATTGTACCATGCAGCTAGTTTTCTTGTTTGTTTTCGGAAGCTGTTTATCACTTTTGCTTTTGAAACATTTCTTTGCTCTGAGGAAGCAGGTGGTGGAAATGCTGTTTTCTTTTGGGTGCTTGTCTAAAACACTGTTTAGTACTCATGTAATACACTAATGTTCTGAATCTCCAAACCTCAATCTCAAACCATCTTTCCTTAGTGGTTCTTTTACAGCAGCATGAGGGTGGAACTTATGTAGCAGGACTGGATTACCTGGTGCGTTATTCTCTCCTTTTGTATAGTGTCCATGTCTGCGTGGAGATCTAAGGCTCTCTCTTTTAATGCTTGCTTCCTCTAGCCTTGTGAGGCTCTGTCCTTCTCATGTTGACCAGGTCATTTCTGGCTGTCTGTGTGGCTTTTGCCATGTCAAGTGAATTGAGTGTCTTGCCTTTTTTATTGAGGAAAGCATTCAAGTGCTCATCTTTAAAGTGGTCTCATACCCATAGGAAATGCTCTTGCTTAGTTCCTGTGCTAGAAGGGAGAAGGACGCCAAGCTTCAGGCTTACCTTGGAACTGGTTTTCTGTTGATCCTTTTTTTCAACATCAGAGGCCTTTAGCTGGGATGAGACGTGGCTCCAGAGGAAGATGCCCTGCTGAGGGCTCTCTGAAGATGCTGCACCAGCTTATTCCTCTGGCTTTCTTTGTGGCCCAACAGAGTTTTTGACAAAGGTCTGTAGACTCCTACGGGTTCAAGAATGTAAGAAGTGCAGGAGTAAGGTCTGCTAACCCTAGTTCTTGGTCCTGTTCTACCCATCTGTGACACACTGATCTCAGAGGTGCTATCACTGACTGCCCTACTGAGGCAATCTGCGGATCAGTGATAGCCTGCTGGCACTGTCTCATTCACCAGTGCTAATACACTCACTAATGCCACTTGTTTATAACACGAAGCAGCCTGACAAGCCAGCTGAAACTGGAGAGATACTTCATTTGGACTTTTCAGCTCTAACCTCAAAACAGGGAATGTGCCAGTTTCTGGTTTTAACAGTGTCACGTTGAGGTGGTCCTATGAGCTTGGGTTTTCTTCCAGATGAAGAGGTGACCCCATCAATTTGTGCTGTGCCAGATACATGGAACCCATCTTGCACTACAAAGGATATCAGAAAAACCTCTATCTGGATGGCTGTGAACACCTTCACCAGCACTGCCAGGCTGTAGCTAAGCCTGGCAAGGGAAATGCTGCTTTTGCTGAAGTGGTCCTTCAATTGCTATTCTTAACTGCAGTTTAAGTTGCTCTGAAGTTGGCTTTAATGGGTTGTGCTTGTGCCTAAGCATTTAGAAGTGAAAGAAATGTTACTTACTGGAGTTAGAGAGGCATTATTCACAGGCATGTTCCTCATTCAGGCTTACTTTCTTTTTCTGTGATACTCTGTATGGAATACGCTGATTCTTTCTTTGGTACTCTGTCCCAGAAGAATGGAAGGAACAAGAACTGTGTACCGTTCTTTGCCCTTGGTGCGGCACAAGGTGAAAGATAAAAGACGCTGCTTGCGCTATGGGTGCAAAAGCAGAAAGGTCTCGAAAATAAAATTTTGGAGGTACTTGTTTTGTGAACCTATGTGGAGGTCGTGCTTTCTCACCATAAATCATTTTTCTTATAACAGGTTTCTGGTGGGTATACGTTGTATTTAGATTACTCTGTTTAATTTATTATTTATCATGTCTTGTGACAACTAGGCTTTTAAAGTTCTATCTTAAAATTGTTCTGATTTCAGTTAATAGTAATGCAGATTAATAGTTGGAATAAGTCTTGGCAGGCAGTTTTGTTTTGCATCTGAAGTACAGTGGTTGTGCTGTACCATAGGACTTCAGTGCTACTTCTAGGTACTATTCCAGTTATCTGCCTGGGCCACTGTCTCTGCACATGATCTGTTCTGAAGGTTTCCTTGCAGATAGTGGCACTGAATCCAGTGGAAGAGCTTGGCTGTTGCCAGCCCAGCTAAGAAACTGGGATAGGATCTGGATAACAGATTAGAAAAGAATAGAAATGCATTGTGGAAAACCAAAATGTGTTTCCTAATAAAGAAAATATTCTCCCATGGGGTTTAATCTTTTGAAGTTTTTAATCTACTTGAAGGTCTTTTGTAAAAATCTTGACTGGAATTGTGGTATGTTGACGCTGTGACAGCACTTCCACTACATACTGATGGGCCTGGGTGAGCCCACCAGAAAGGGCTAACCTTAAACTTCTGTGTATTGTTGATACGTGTTTTGTTTCTGGGGTAAGGTTTGCTGGAGGGAGGATATGTTAGGAAATGGGTCTTATAGATTACCTATTTCCATCCTCCTCCAGCCCTTCCTAATGACCTTACTCCCATGTCATTCATGCTTTGGGTTCCTATTCTGTTGTCCCACACATGTGATGGAAAGTACTAGTAGGTAATTATTTTGATAGCATACTTTTGAAACAATTATTTAAATACTTTTTTTTTTCCTAAGCTCCTAAAAGACGCAGACCTGCGCGCTCAATATTTGATGGTTTTCGGGATTTTCAAACAGAAACCAGTAAGTGTCTAACAGATCAGTAAGCTAGAGGTTCTGTGTTTTTTTTAATGATTGAAATGATTTTTTTTTTAAAGATTGAAAAATACTTTCTGTACCAGCTGTATAGCAGAAGGGTTGGGTTTTTTTTAATGACATTATTAGGCTGTTCATTTTTGTAGTGTCAGTACTGTTTGCTCATGTGTCTCTTCCATGTTTGTGGTACAGTTAAGGTTGTTAGTTTATTGTTCTGGGGTGTCTGAAGGGAAAGTACTGAGTAATGGACATATGAAGCAGGTAGTGAAGATGCTGATCCAAATACTTGGCTGTGTTACATAAGTAAAACCTGCAGGTGGTATATTCTGTCTGCTTTTGTATGGCAAATACTTCCCTGATAACTCTCAAAAAAATTCTTTTTCTGCTCTAGAGGGAATTGAAAAAGGGGAAGAATCTAACACCCATGTAGAAATTAAGTTCATACGCTGAATTCTTCTTGGCTAGCCAGTGGTCATGCTGGCACTTGAATTAAATTGAGTAGCCCTGAGACTTCTTCCTTGCCCGCACACAAGGTTCTCATAAATTTAATTGCGGTTTACCACTGTCTATGTGTTCATATGCAGAATCTCCAAATGACAAAGCATTGACTGTTATTTAAGCCATTAAGTTTTATAGGATATAAATACATTTATCTGACAGCAGATATTTCACAGCTGAGTTAGAGCTGTTGTTGTGGCTGATGTTGCTGGAGTGTTTAAGAGATCTAACCATTTCCCACATTCCCATATAGTTAGGTGCTCTTGGGTGCTGAATTGGAAATGAATATTCAGAATTACTTTCTTTCCCCTCACAGGTTTTGTCAGGGTTTTCCAGCTGTGTAAATGAAAATACACCATTTACAGAGTCATCATACCCTTAAATTTTTTCTCATCGTCATAAGACATTTAGAGATGCACAATATGTAAAACTACTGTGAGGGTTTATGATAGAACTTTATCATGCTTTTTGGTAAAACTTCATAGATGAATATCACTGGCTATCTCTGAAAAAGCAGCCCTGGCCATGAAAGTCAGCATTATTTCCTGGCTCCTGGGCCTGCTCCACAGGGATGCTTTTTTTCCCTTTGGGGATCCAATGTCTGCTCAAAAATGGCTTGTACACTATGACCATCAACAGTTCCTTTCACTACTGGAAAGTTTTTGGTCGTGGGGTGGTTATTTCCCATTTCAGCTGACTTGGTTCCATAAAATACATCGTATCACTGCATTTTTAGGTAAGCAATTGCTGTGATTTACTTTTATTGTATATGGTCATGTGTATGTAGGCAATACGTTCTGTATTATTTTGAATGGAATTGATACCACTAAAAGAAACCTGCTCAAAGCGTGGTACTTGGGGATAAACAAGCCTGAAAACCTGTTTGCCTGAAAGAGACAGTGGTATCCTGAGTCGATTGGGGGAAGAGTAGATATTTAATATAAACATCCAAAGATAGTTCTCCTTGTAAACTAAGTCTGTTTTGTTTTTTCTTTTTTCTTTTCTGTGGGATTGCCTTACAGTCAAGAAATAGAAACACTGGAATAGAAGTATTCCGAGTAAAAGTTATATGCTACAATCTAGCTCAGTTTCCCCTTTTAAAAGCATCCCTGAGGACAAGTCACAGCTTTTTTTTGCTCTTTTGTTTTCAAATACTGGCATATGACCCTCTCTGCTGATACCTTTTAAGATGTTTCTTAAAAGTGATTTAGATGCCCAGTCCTTGAGAAAGCTAGGGCAAGCAGGGCTCTTACCTTGCATAGCAGCTGATCTCATTTAGTGTGGTCTAACCTTGTGACTCCAGTGCTGAAGTTTTGTGTATGAGTGTATAGTCAATAATAAATCCGTCTGGTGAGTATTTTGTCTAATTCAGCTTCCTTTCCTCTTGGGGCTGTGCAGTTCGACAGGAACAGGAGCTACGAAATGGAGGGGCAGTAGATAAGAAACTCACTACTCTAGCGGACCTCTTCAGGCCTCCCATTGATCTGATGCACAAAGGCAGCTTTGAAACGGTAAGTTTTGAAATTTTGGCGCAGTTCCTTCTATGATGACTGTGGACAGTGTGGAAGCCTTGTGTTAGGCTGCTGGCATGCATGGATCCATTTGTCGGATGATCAAAAAGTTACAAAGGACCATACAGTGTATGTCCATACACATATTTGATTGACTGCATATGGAGATGTTGATGACTTAGTGAAGGATTTAACTAAATACTGCATTGTTTATGTTTCAGTGTCAGTGTGGCAAATCGCACTTGGTGAATAGTGCACAAAGAAGGCTGGTCAAAATGGAAAAATGGCATCCCTTGAAGTATCTCTTTAAAGCACAATACAGAAAAAGCTGAAGTAAGATTGCTTTTGATAGGTGAGACAGTACTTAGCAAGGGGCTGTATAGTTTGCAGCACAGTCTTGCTGAATAGCTCAGGCGGAGTTCTGTTAACAGCTAGGCGGTTTCTGATACCTGAGCTAGTAAAAGTATTTGTGTGTGTCTTGGTCCTGAAGGCACGACTTCATCTTTAGCAGAGGTCTTGCTCTTCTGTGAAATCACAGCGGTTGTCTCGTGCATCTGGTAGTGACAGAAAAAGTATCCAAGACATTGTCTGCCTGAGAAGCGGCCTGCAAGCTTTAAATAATTTCAGGTGTCACCTTGTCTGTCTGTGTAGGCATGCGTGAATCTTGTCATAAGTTGTTATGATATGGATCAGTCACTAACTAGTGATTAAAGAATATGCATATATTTTTATTTTTTGAGAAGTTGCAGTTACTACTGAACTTCCACCTGGTCATTGTTAAGTAGCTGAGATTGATTACTCTTATATGATGATTTCATGAGAATGTAAACTAATGATCAAATGGTGCAATACAGACGCTGCAAACAGCACTGGAGATCTGACTCTGTGAGCTGAACAAAAATATTATTTGCATTCTTTTCACATTTGCCTCTACTGCCATGCATGAAGACCAGAGCACTGCTGGGGAAGGTTTGGAGAAGTGCTGGGTGCCTTTACTGAGTCTCCAGCTCTCATCCTGCTGGCCTCATCTCTCTTTTCATGTTTCCCACATCACCAGGGATCTATTGGCTTGTCACTAATTCTTGTGTTCTGACAGTGCCCTCCATATATTTAATATTCTAACAAGATTCCAGGTTTGAAAGCATTTTGATGGAGGATAGCCACGTCTGCCTCAGCAAGTAATTAGGTGGAGTGGACGCAGATGAGCAGACTTAAGTAGCTGGTGCTGAGCCATCCCTGCCTTGTGACATGTGGTTCAGGGTTTAAAATTGTGCCAGGTACTCCCACTGATGATACCTACTGGGCCTGTGGTTCAGAGCAAATGTTGCGGTTACAGGCAACAGTAAAGGGAGCTCGCATGAAAGCAGCTAGTGCTGCTCTGGACTGGAACATAGAGAGCCAACGAGCGCTCTCTGACCTCTGGTGTGGAATTTGAGAGCTGTGCTAGTCTTTCCTCCTGCCTCGCTGAAAACATACCAAGACTTTAGCAATGTTGATCATGACATTCGCCACAGCCAAAAGTAGTTTCAGAGGATGAAATAACTGATTGATAGATTTGATTGTCCTAAGGTCTCTGCATTCTTATTCAGTCTTGTAAATTAAAAAAAAAAAAAAATAACGGTGGGGGGCGGTTTGCATATACACACCTTGTCCTGTTCTTTGCAGCAACTCAAATTTAAAGACATATACACTTCTGGTATTGGTATTTACCTTTTTGTGTTCTTGTACAGTTCCTTGTCCCATGGGGTACCCATCATTTCAAACTGACGGTTCTCAACTCCATTACAATAAAAATCTTCAGCTTCTCAATTTGTTTTACCTTCTGTGACTGTAGACTGCTGCACTGCTTCAGCCTTGGGACAGTGTCGGGCCTTCTGTGAATCCAGTGACATACAGTTTCTGTGAATCAATTCTGTGAATCCGAGTCTCCCAAAATTCATCTCTAGCAAGCTGCTGTTAGCTTCTGCCTTCTCTGTACACTTAGATAAACATACATAAACTATATAATAAATCAGAGATGTTTATCACATTCCAAAGTACCAAAGACTAAATACTGTCATTTTGATGCTCTGGTAGTTCAGTGTCAATCTAAGAGGGGTTTTCTTATTATTACTGGTGTGTGGTGTATTCTAGCCTCTGGAGGGGCATGCAAGAACCTTCTGCTAGTGTTGTGCTATGTACATTTATCATAGAATCATTTAGGATTTATTACTTTATTCAAACTTAGGAAGAGTGGTGTTGTCTGGTCTTACTAAGATTTTCGCCTATCTCTGTTGCTTGTCTTTGGGAACTCTAAGGTTGATTTTGATAGTAAGTAGATTTAATTATCTTTGGTTTTCCCCAAAAAAACTCATTTTTCTTCAATTACAAAAACTTTATTATCAGTAAGAAACAGAAAGTTGCCATTTCATTTTAACTCAGTAATACTAGCTTTTAAGAGTAGGTGAGAATTAACTTTAATTGAAGAGAAATTTTCCAGTGTTGAATGACAATTTTTTTTAATCTGTGAAAAAGCATTGTGCTTCACATACAGAACAACATATGATCACTATACTCGTAAAGTTAAGTGTGTGATTAACTTAATTACACCATAGAAATGTGGTGAAAAAGATTTGATACAAAAAAACCTGTAAAGGATTTTATTTTAATCCTGCAGGCCTTTTGGACATGGTGGCTGAGCCACTAGATGTTTATTACCTAGTGGCTGGTGGAATGGGGCAATATAAACCAGAGGCAAACGAGTGATGTGCCAACGAGATTTTAACCTGAACTGCCTTTTTTTTTTCTTACTAGAAAATTTCAGAGAAACTTTCAGAGCTTAAATACACAGTATCACTAAAAAGTCTGTGTTTGAGGAGTGTTGCATGGTTATGTGATTAGGTTGTTGAGAGTCAGTTAAGATTGCACAAGGGATTTTTAACTGTTGTTTCCAGACTCTAATATTGAGCTTTAATGTGTATTAAGCTTCAGAGGTATCTCCTTAATGTGGAATCTGCTAGGAATAAATCACTAGAGTATAATAAATACGAAGCAGGTTTGGTGTGTAATTTATTTAAAGAACAGCTTGGTTTTCTTCTAATGTCAAAGACTGCTTTCCACAATTGCAGAGGTGTTCATCTCTTCATGCATATGATGTAAGGTATGATTTAATTTGGGGGGGTTACACACCAAATTGACTTAGTTTACGCTTGTTTAGGGAGGAGAGATAGTTCTGGCTGGTGCAGTTCTGTGCATAACACTCCTTAGGATTTCAGTACTTCTGTGAAGTGACTGGATGTTGCAGAGTTTCAGGTCTGTCTATATGAAATTTCCTTGTTTTACAAGTTAAACCTTTTCTAGCTGCTCCCTGCTTTACAGCTGATCCTGATTTTTTTTTTTCTTTGTATGTAGCAAGCAGCAATAGTTTGGAAGCTAATCTAGTCATTGTACTTAAATGGTGCAATTATCTTTGCATAAAGTGCTTTTAGAGTGGCTGTTTGCATAAGTGTAGCCTGCAGATGCACCTTTGGCACAGGAACGGCTGGTTGATGAAAGGGTGCATGTCCTGTCCTGCTCTGGCCCAGGCAAGAAGTGTAAGTCCAGCACAGATAGGATGTTTCTTGTTAGATAATCTCGTGCTCTGACTTTCTGTCACCTGTTATCTTCCAAACTGAATCATGCTTTATTAGCAGATGTCCAGAAGGTCACAAGATGCTGGCTCCACTTCCTTGTTTCTTTCTGCTGACTTAAAGGAGCAGTGCATTTCAACAAAGCTGAGCAAGGAAGAACCACCACAAAATTTGTAAACCATACGTGGCTGAGAAAAGTCAAATGAGAGGAAAATGTTCTTATTAGTAGTGCAAGAGCTAGAGGTTATCCGTGGAGATCCAGTGCTGAGTGTAAAAGCAGACTGCTTTCACATACTGTCTAACCAGATTGGTGGTTTGTTGCTATAAGTTGTCGTAGTGATGAAAAATGTGAATGGGTAGAAAAGGGAAAGGTAAACTTAAAGTAGATCCATTTGGTTTTGCTTTGGTTTTGCATCTAGCCGGTTGTATCTGAGATCCACTGCCTCTGTCTTTGAAAGTTCCAACTCTGCTGATTGCTGAAGGCTTGAACAGAGATGCTTGCAAGGAGCTGTTGTTCTGTACTTACCCTGTCTGTGTGCTCTTTAAGTGCCTGCTGCTGGCCTTTATACCTCGGAGGAGGAGGAGAAATGGGGGGCAGTTGATGTTGGAAACAGTGGATCTGAAGCCATCAGACATAGCTTTCGGGATACACAAGCCAGCTCTTTGGCCTTCCCTTGTTCTTTTTGTTACTTACCAAAATGACCTACCAATATAATCTCCAAACCCACAGTTTCTTCCCCCCACGCTATTCTCCTTCCACCCACCTCCACTCCCTCAGAAAAACCTGGTAGCTGAATAGGAGCAGAGTTGTGTGTGTGTGAGATGGTAGCAATTTAACTGTGTCCTTTTTAATTATTAAATTTGAAGCCTATTGTTTTTAGAAGGAAGTTAAAAGTAGTTTCAAAAGCTATACCTGCTCTACAGGTGAAAAGTCATCTTTGCAAATGTTCTGTGTGGAATTCCCTGCTTGCATCCTTTCGAGGACCTTAGCTGGACGGAGGAGAGGTAGAGCCAGGTTTTCACTAATACTGAAAAATAAAGTAAGTGTAGCAGAGTGAGATGCCCTTTCCAGCTTTCTAGTTACATATTTTTGAGTTTGTTCTTTTAATCCAGTGTGGATTACATTAGAATAAAGGACTAAGGCAGTCCAATTGACTCAAATAATGTAAGGATTTTTGTTCCCTTTAATCTTGGGCAGTACCTCTAGACCTTGTTTTAAACTGATTTCCTAGAATTAGTTCTCAAAATCCACAGCTAGCTGAAAACAAGTCTCTTAAATAAAAGCATAATGATTATATTTAAGACCCTTACCAGTTACTTAGGTGTCACCTGCCCCACTTTTCTCTCCTGGTGACCAAATACTGGATTCTGAAACTGTAATGTTAGTCATTAGTAGTTAGCGTGAGGTCCCTTACGAATACAGGAGGACTATTCCATGTGTCTACATTAATATCTTTTTTTCCTTTGAGTAAAATAAAAATTGGCTCTGCAGGTCACTTGGCCATGCAGATTAATTTTGTAGACTGAGATTCTTCACTTCGTGAAGCTAAATGTGTGGGGTTCACATGTCTGTCTATCTCACATTGGATAGACTGACTATTTGAAAGTACACTGGCTAAAAGTTGTTTTAAAATTAAAAACTTTGGTTTGGGGAGCAGACTATTGCCCAAAGCAGCAAAATCTTGCATAACATCCGAATTCCTTGAATTTGCAGTTAAGTGCATTACCAGCAGGATGGTGAACACGCTTATAAATAAATACCTTTTTTCTTTTTTAAAAGGAAAGGGAGTTCATATGCTAGTTCCAGTCTTTCCAGGCGGTAAGAGCATTCCTGCTGTTGATATAGCCCTCTTTTTTTCAACAGGTATGACAGTTCAGCGATCAGAATTACATTCTTGATCAAACTCCTACCATTAACTTGCCACCAAGCAATCAGACAATGCCAGCTTTGTGACTCAAACCAGTAAGATTTCTTCCTGCGCCTTCCCGTCTTCCTCCCCACTTGCAGTCTGGATAATGAGCATCAAAAAAGGATGCCTAATTTGGCAGTTGCACAGTAATAGAGTAACTCAAAACTTGGAGAGAGAAAAAAGAAAACACGCAGAGAGGGGGTCCTGTTGAATTGATGCAAGTCCTCTGTCAGTTATGCAATCTACTTAAATAGAAGATGATCCACAGGTTTATCTTTAGAATGAGCAGGTCTTTCCTCTGTTGTCAGATCAGTGTGATTGACTACAGTCTTCCCTGAACAAATACTTTATTCAGCGTCCCTGTATCGTGTCCCGTCCCCCCCACCAAATTGCTTTTCCCACTCTGTGCTTGACTTGTTGAAATTCGGCAGCTCTGTTCATCGATATGATTCTGTAATCCATCCAGTCTCATTTAAAGCAGGTGTTTCAGCCCTGCCTTCTGTTTTGTGGATGCCTTTTCACTAGCACTGTCCATCTCTCTCACTGTGAAGGGGTTTTGGTGAAAAATCTGACCGTGTTAGAAGCCATGACTGATCGTTGCTGGCATTGGTTAAGTCTGGCTCTTCAGCTCTATCTAATGAAGCTTTTCTCTCTGCTTACAGGCCAAGGAGTGTGGTCAGATGCAGAACAAATGGCTCATGATAAACATTCAGAATGTGCAAGATTTTGCCTGTCAGTGTCTCAACCGCGATGTCTGGAGCAATGAGGCCGTGAAGAACATAATCCGGGAACATTTCATTTTTTGGCAGGTGGGAAACTTAATGGGGCTGTGCTGATAACTTGGTGTCCTGGTAGATGGGGCAGTGAAAACTATGGACTTCTTTGAATAAAATGGCACTGTTGCAGTTCTCTTGGTGAACTTGCAGAAAAGATAGAGATGTAGTTTATGGATGTAGATGTAGTTCATCAATACACATTTGAATGCATAAACTGTCTTTCCCTTGTGCGTTCAAGATGTTACCACGTGACTTCTAATACATGCACTGAGAGGCATATTTTCAGCTTGTGAGAGTTACTGAGAACTGTATGTACCATTTGTAGTGCATACGGTAAAATAGAGAAAAACTGTACATTTTCAAGGTAGGGTTTGTCCATGTTCCCTCTCCACCCAGTAATTCGCTTCCACTGTGGTGTTTTGTAGGTATACCATGACAGTGAGGAAGGACAGAGGTACATACAGTTTTATAAATTAGCAGACTTTCCTTATGTCTCCATCCTGGATCCCAGGACAGGTAAGATAAGTGTTAATCGGTTACCTGCATTTTATGTATCCAGTAAGAAGGACTGGTAGTTGTAGGGTAAAATACTGTCTTTCAAAGTATGTGTTACATTCACCTGAAGAATCTCAGTTACATTGTTTTGCTCTCTGAGAGACCTTGTTGTCCTGAAGAAGTGAAGCAATATGTTTTGGAGGAACTAAGGGGATAAAACTCCTGAGGCTTGCTGAAATTTTCGGTGTTTGGTTATCTTACTTGGTATAGTTTAGCGAGTACTTTGCTTGGAAAGTGAAGATAGTACCACCTGGTGGTAAAACTCTGAAATGCATTTCTTTAAGTGTCCTTTTAAAAGGTACTTGAAATTGCGGTGAATAAACTGCAATATTTGTAAGCATTACATGAATCTGCTTCTTGCTCCGTGCACAGTAGCTTTGTGAGGCTCAGAGATTACTTAATAAATTGCATCTTGATTTTCAAAGCCTATTTTGGCTTTGTTTTTTTTTGTTTGGTTGTTTTTTCTAACTGAAGACTCAAACTTCTACCTCCCCTTCCAGGTCTTTTGAAATTGTTATTTTTTCTTCTGTATTCCAACACCCTTTATTCTTTTATCATCATATAATGCCACTGTATTAATTGTCTGGTCTCCTGCTTCTCAGAACTGAAGTAATGGTGTCTGTAATCAGAGCTGAGATTTCTTGCTGTATGACTTAAACCACCCAAAATCTTTTTTTTTTTTTTTTTTAATGTTGAAACTGAAGTTAGAGTGCACTTTTTAGCACTTCACTTGTGGAAACAAATGCTGTTTGCCTAGGTGTAGAATCAAAGCAGGTGAGAATATAGAAATGCTTCTTCATAAACTTAGTAGTTTGGCATTTTTTCCTTTTGATGCCTAATTCACCATTCTGTGCACACATTCCCATAGATAAGAAGAAAAGAACAGAAATAAACAGGGTATGTATTTATATCTGCCCATGATTGAAACCTTTTCAAGGGGGTGGAAGGAGGAAGCTTCATAATTATCAGGTGGTAACCTGTAGGAAGCTGCGGTTCTGCAAACACGGACTCTTGCAGAGGGCATGCACAGCAGTGAGTTGGTGTGTTTGACACTGCAATCTTTTGCTGAAATTACATTTTGTGACACCATTTGTTCCCTAGGCCAGAAACTAGTGGAGTGGCACCAGCTAGATGTGACTTCTTTCTTGGACCAAGTGACTGGGTTCCTGAGTGAGCATGGACAGCTGGATGGCCATTCTACTAGCCCTCCCCAAAAATGCTCTCGTTCAGTAAGTATGAGGCGCTCTAGGAGGACTGGAGAAAACTGAAAGAAAATGCTAGCCTGGCTTTATCCTGCTGTATCAATTTCCCATGTGGTAGTATAAAGAGACTTAATGAGTTAGTGCAAGAGCATGCAAAAATACAGTGTGCCAGGGAATGCCTTCTCCCACAATAACTATTTTTGTTGTGCAGTTTGTGCTTCCTACATTTGTTTTGGATTTAGCGGTCGCAGAATTGTGCATGTGTGGAAGGAAAAGATACCACTCCGAGTGAAACTCCAAGGAGAAGTCATTAAGTAGCCATAGCCTGACTAGCTTTGCATGGTGTTTGTTCCTGACATTTTTAGTAGCTTCTCTTTGGAAGACTGATGTCCTCTTCATTTTCAGTATGTATTTAAAAGCAATTTTTATGTATTTATATTATGTCTGTATTCAACAGGAGAGTCTCATTGATGCCAGCGAGGACAGCCAGTTGGAAGCTGCTATCAGAGCCTCATTACAGGAGACGCATTTTGATTCCTCACAGGCCAAGCAGGAGAGTCGGTCAGATGAGGAGTCAGAGTCGGAGCTTTTTTCTGGAAGCGAAGAGTTTATTTCGGTTTGCGGATCTGAGGAGGATGAGGAATCAGAGAATCCTGCCAAGTTGAGGAAGTCTCCGCACAAGGACTTGGGGTATAAAAAAGAGGAGAGCTGGAGGCCTCAGCCTGAGCCCCCTGCAAGGACTGAGCCTGGGACAGCATCAAATCACAGAGTACTGCCTTGCATTGATGCAGGGATACTGGAGGAGTCAACTGACAAGCCTGAAAGTACATTTCAGGGCCTAGACGTGAATGGTAAGTTGCCACTTTTTTTTAATAGTGACCTGTGTTTTGGGTGTTTTTCCTGAAAATCTTTATAGGCTGGCAAGCATGGTTTCATCCCTTGTTTTGAAAAGCTAAATCTTTTCTTCTCTCTTACTCCCTCCTTGACACCAGACGTTTGAGTGATTCACCTTGCCAGCAGCACCACTTTGGCATAGTGGTGCCACAAACTGCAGAGTTGTGTTAGTCACTGAGCTCAAGTTTCGTAGTTTCTTGTCCACGAATAAAGTGTGCATTGGTGTAACGCAGGTGCATGTGACAGGGCATGCAAGAAGAAGTCATTACTCTTCTCTCTACCATGCTGGTAGAGAGAAGCAGAACAACATCAGCCCCACCTTGTGCTCAATTAGCTTGGCTGCCTTGATGGTCTGCACTGAGTTTTAGTAATGCAACTTTGGCTAATACAAATGAGTCCCAGGAGGCTCTGTTCCTCCCTGTGGTGCCTGAGGTGGGACACAGCAGAGTGAGGTGGTCTCAGAGGCAGAGGTAGCACAGTGTGCTTTTCTCTGGGAACACTGACCGTTTTCAGTCGCTACTATTAACTTTTGAAAGAGTCCTGAGTTTGATGTGTATATTGTAAACATGTGGTAGAAGTATGTATCTTCATAGACTGGAACCTTGTATTTGTCTCTGGTCCCTAACCCTGCTATGCTGTACAGTAAAGCATGCCACCTAAAATCTACAGAAGAGCTCAATTCAGCTGCCTTGTTGTTTGTTAACTTGTAGTAATTTCCTTTATTCTAGGACCAAAGGCACAGCTAATGCTAAGGTACCCAGATGGAAAGAGGGAACAAATTTCACTGCCTGAACAAGCTAAACTTCTGGTGAGTGGAGTTAATTGGAATCCTTCTTTGAGTATAGGAAACAGGAGAATTTCTTTTCCTGTGGTGGCACTATTGAAATCAGATCTAGTGAAAGTGGTATATCCAGGGAGCGCTTCCACTGTCATTCTGTTGTGTTTCTTCTATGTCATTCCTCTCTTCGATCAACAGATTCTGCTGGCTCTGTGTGTTTCTGTTGCTGCTTTGTTGCATGCACACTCCAGTAGTCCCAAAACTGCTAGTTTCCTTTCTAAAATTACTCTAAATGGCTTTTGCATTAATCATTAAATTACCTTAAAATACTCTCAGCTCATTCATTTATGGTTGGCTTTGTTCTTTTCTAAATGGAAAAGTTCAGTCATTGCCCATGGTCAGACAGTGGTAAAATCAAAGGCAAAACTCTTCATTCTTGTTCTCCATCTTTTTCACCGTACTCCCCCACTCCCTTCTGGATGTGGATGACAGAGCAGACTTTGGAGGAAGTTCTTCCAAAATAAATTTGTTATAATATTATTTAATTACTGTGCTTCAGATGTGTGTCTCAACTGTGCTTTGGGTGTTAGCTGTGAGTTTTCATGACACAGTGTCCAGTTAGGTAGCTTTCACTAAAATTAGCTTAAAAGCTCTGTATTGAAGTCTTAGGGAAGGCAAAACCACACCTCTTCAGAAGGATCTCGTGTAGATTTAGAAGGCAAGTGTTGCATCTCTTACACAAAATGAGACTATAACCTAGTCTGCAGCGCTCTAGGAGTGTACAGTGCCTCAAGCTCATATTCTCATCCTTAACCCTTTTGCTTGAAAATAAAAGGGGAAAAAACCCCTTGCTTTTGTTATACCATCAGTGCTCTCAAAACCAAGGGTAAGTGGGTAGAATGTAGACTGCCTGAAGTACTACACATGGAGTCCTGGGGCTGAAATATAAAGACCAAGGAACACTGGCAGAACACGGCTCTTACTGTAGGAATCAGCTTTACTTCCAGACCTTCATTCTTGCTTTGTCACAGCAGTCATCGGTGTGTAATGTTTTTCCAAGTACTCTCTTATATCTTAACTGCTTTTTGAAAGCAGTCTGTTAAATAAAATTGTGTGTATGGTTAAATAAACTAATTAAGTAGTCAAAAGTGCTGTATGTTTAAGTGATATATAGGTGTAATATTGATATATTCCTGATAATCCTGACTTCTAGTTTGACTCCTTTTATGGATTGCAGTAGTTAAAGGAAGTTAATGTCAGCATGTGATTTCTTTTACTGCTGCCTGCTCTACAGTCAGCAGAGGAATTTAGGTGAGTCAGGGTTTGTGGATAAAGATAAGTTTTTGTTGCAGAGCTGAACAGGCACCTTTTGTGCTCATGTCATGTGATCTTTTTAAGCCATTTCGGTCAGATCAAGATTGAGTCTCAGGTGTTTCTTTGTGAGCATTTTTCAGCCCTTAGTTGCTTTAAGCTGTCCAGAACTGTAAAAAGAAATTGTTTAAGGAGACAGTTGCATTTCAGAAGTTTTAACTGATGATACAATGCTGCTCTCCCACCAACGCTGGCTGTTTTTAAAAACAGTTTTTTAAATCATCACATTGTTATCAATCAAGAGTGGCTTCTTTACACACTGTTATCTCCAGGATGTGCTCATGCTTCCAATATTACCATAATCCTTTTTTTCCTCCAGGCAAAAAAAAAAAAAGAAAAGGCAACACTGTCTTTTTATAGAAGCAATTGCTCATTGTGTACAATGAAGTAGCTGACTTCACTCTGTTCAGCAGCTCAGCCCTTGGTCTGCATTGCTGCCTGGTAGCCTGAGTAACTTTTGTTGTCTACCAAGTGTTGTATGGCCTTTAAATGGGACAGGGGGAAGATGTGTAAACTTAACTGAATTTTTAAACACACTGGTTTGTAAAGGAGTTCTGATCATCCTTGGTACCTGAAAAGGAAGTCAAACCCACTTGCCTGCATTCCTCATCAGACACAGGCATTGTGCTCTGCAAAGCCTGTTGAAGAACAGTCCAGGTAAAAGAGGAGGTTGGGGTAACAGTCTCCTCATACCAAAAGTTTGTGTGTGGATTTTGATGAATTTAGAAGAAATCTCTATGCTAGTACTTCCCTGGCTGTTCTGCAGTCATCAAATCTTGGAAATGTCTAGGTTGAAAAGGATCCCTGGAGATCATCTGGCCTAACCCTCTGTTGAAAGCAGGGCTGTAGATGAGGCTATCCAGGGGCCCCTCAAGCTGAATTTAGAGTACTTCCAGCAAGGGACGTTCCACCACTTCTCTGGGCAACTTACTCCAAAGTTTCTCACACAGTAATTATTTCTCTCCTTCCTTATATTCAGATGAAATTTCCTCTGGAGCAACTTGTGTGTATTGTCTTTTGTCACTGTGCATCTTTGTGAAAGAAAGGCCTTTATCTTCTCTGCAGTGGAACACTGTGATGATATTCCCACCAAGCCTTTTCCTTTCCAGGCTGAACAATCCAAGTCCTTCAGCCTTTCCTCATGTACCAAGGCATGTCCTATACTCTAGGCATTTTGATGGCCCTCCACTGGATTCTCCAGTTTTCCTCGTCTCTCTTGAATGTGGAGAGACCAAAACTGAACACAGTATTCCAAGTGTGGCCCAGCAGAGTGATGTAGTCATACCCCTTGATCTGCTGGCAATACTCTTGTTGATGCAGTTCAGGTTTGCTGTAGCCGCTGCTAGGGTGCACTGCAGACACATTTTGAGCTTTCTTGATGAGTTTTGACAATCTCTCCATGACACCCTGGACCTTGGCTGTAGGCAAGCGGCACGTTTCCAAGACTCAGAGTTATGTCAGCAGTTGGTTGCTTTGGTCCCCTGCAGGAGTCGCCTCCATCAGCATGCATGGCTCTTCCCTGCTAGTTTTGACCTACTGAGTGGGACCAGTGGGTCCAGTTGTGTCTTCCAGTGGAACTTGTTTGTCCTCTCCATTTATTGCCAAGACTTTATATTGTTTTTTCAACTGTTTTTTGTTTTTTGTTTTTGTTTTTTTCTCCAAGTAAGGAGAGCTGCTGTTTTGTGGCCACAGGTCTCCAGGGTGCCTTATCTTGCAAGTTGCTGTCCTGCCTGTCTTTGTGTCTTGCTTCTGGTCATCCCATTCTGTCTGCACCACAAAGCCCGAGTTCTTGCCCTTGCAATGTTGCTGCCAGCATCCCACCACTTTCCTCCTCGTCTTCCCTGATGCAGCAGAGCAATCTGACCTCTTCCTGCAGCTCCTTGACCTCACGGTCCATCTGCATGGATGCCCCTGAAACATTAGGAGGGGTGCTGCGGGCTGTTGCTGTTGCTTGTTACGTCCTGTGTGGTGTCAGCACCGTGTGACTGACAGCTTTCCTACCAGAACACAAACACCAAAGTAAGCAGCCACCCAAGTGATCTCCTGAGCCCCTTGCCTGTGAGCTGCAGCAGTAACTGCCAAGTGCTGGTTTGCGACCACTTTTTCCTGTGTGCTGGGTTGCTGTGGTGCCGAAGGGGCAGCTACGTCGCGAGGGAAAGCTAGTGGAATAATTGGTACTAGTAGAAGCTTAATACTGTTAGCTTACCTTTCCACTTCATTTACTGGTGTAAGGTTGCCCACCAAAACTATGTGAACAGTATTGTTGGGATCCCCTTATTTTTTCATTCTTTCTGTTTTATTACATACTAATTGTCTTTTTCCCCTCTTAAAAAAAGCTATGGCTTTTCATTCTGCCCAGGTCTTGCTCTGTTGCTGTATCCCCTATTGTTCTGCCAATCTCCATTGCTTTATCCCTGTCTGTTCGTACTTTACGCTCTCATCTGCTTTGTTTCCTGATAAACTGGGGAAATCTCTCTCATTGTAGCATGGATGTTAGCTCTTCCTGATACATCTGCCTGTTGGGTTGCAAGGCTGATACCCCTTCGTCCCAATGCCCTCTGTATCCTGCCCCAATTGCTGTTGTAGTCAGAGAAGTCAATGAATTGAAAAGAGCTTTAGAAAACAAAACAACCCCAAAACCTCATGCTTCGTTGAAGGCAGGAAAAAATTTAAATTTTTAGTAAAAATACTGCATTTATTTTTGTCAACGTTACCTGACAAAAATGCTTCTTTGGTGGCTTTTAGGTTTAATGTAAAGGGTAATACCTGATGAACAAGTGAGGAGGCTTCTGTTTTGGTGTACTTAGGATCTTTTTTTTTTTTTTTGGCAAATCTTATTTTACTGTGCTTTGAATGTGTGATGGGGAATTCTGCTTGCTTGAATCAATGTACTATTATGTATGTCTTCCCTCTGTTTAAAGAATCAGTTAGGTAAGGGATCACTTGGTAATTGCTTTTTATGATTATTCATACCATGTGTGGGCCAAATTAGATATTAAAGAGGGCTTATATTGTATGCAAAATTTCCTTTGTGGTTACAAACTTTTTTAAAAGGAAAACTGAATATTTTTGTACAATCTTTTGTGTTGTTTTGAATTATATGACACTTCTTCGCCTTTCTTTCTCTCCAGGCTCTTGTGAAACATGTCCAGTCAAAAGGATACCCCAATGAACGCTTTGAACTTCTCACCAACTTCCCTCGAAGGAAACTCTCCCACCTGGACTATGAGATCACGTTACAGGAGGCAGGCCTGTGTCCTCAAGAGACTGTCTTTGTGCAGGAAAGGAATTAGCACCGTGGCCTGAGTTCTCCCAGCCTTCCTCCCCTCCCCTCTCCTCTTTGCCTGGGATACCAACTCATTAAATATGCAGTTGAGGGTCATAGGATTGCAGCGCTGAAATCAGGCAGGCAGCTGGCTGGCCCTTCTCTCTCTTCTTCCCTTCTCCTGCTCTAGTGACCAAATGAGAGTGTTCAGAGTTTTATTTTCTTCCTCAGGTTGGGCCCTGTGGAGAGCATTGAGAAGAACATCTTTCCCTTGTTTTCATGGAATAAAGTAGAATGGTGATCTGTGTGTCCAGTATGCTGGGGCTTGGAATGACCATAGTACACGTACCCTTCTCGCTGCTATTCTTAAATCTGTTTTGTTTAATTTATTTTTGAAAATAGCGTGTGATAAGGCACTGAGTCATCTCTCTGTGAGGAGAGAGTGTAATCTTCAGTACAGTCTTTCCTTTGTTTTGATTCTCTACATGAAAGGTCTCCATTAACCATACAGCCTTCTTAAAGGTTCACTTATCTAGCACGCTGCGAAAACTTGGGTTTTGGGAAAGACTTGGGTTAGGCTGTGGTGAGATACTTTGCCTCCATCTAATTTAAAGGCTTCTAGATTGCATGCATGTTTTCCTCCTGCTTTAAATGCTGCCAGTGGACACAGTAAGAAAAACAACCAACCAAAAATAAAACCTCAGCTATACTCTATATGGGATTGACTGCATGACCCAGAGGGAAAGCTTCGTGTCCACTGCTGGAGCAGATTTGACTCCTTGGTAGAAGTAGGTGGAGTTTCCATTTGTTCTCTTCCCAGCATCCCCTAAGTGTCTCCTTTCTACTTGGTCTCAGGATTTTGCAGGTGATGATAGAAGGTGGCAGGATACTGTGAAGATCTTCAACTCTCTGGAGAACACCCATTGCAAAAACTTGACAGTTGGCTTTTTTTCTTTGCCTGGTGTTGTGTTTTGTTTTGTTTTCACTGGGAGTGACTAGCTTTGCAGGGTTTTAAAGCAGTGACTGCAATTGAGCCAGGACAGCAAGTCCTAGGCAGGTTTTCTTTCATTAATTAAAAACATAACAGAGCCTTGTCAATCTGTGGAATTAATGCTTTATAAAAGACTTCACAGCCTGGTGGCTTCAGTGCTCTAGGCTGCTTTTTATTCTATTTTCACGTTCACCTACCATCACTTACCTCTAAATATGGAAAGCTGCTCCTTTATTTTGGCTTTCTTTTTGGCTCTGGAAGGTGACACCAGAAGTCACGCAGGCAGATCCTGTGCGTACACTGGGCTGTGCAGTGTGCCCTGTTTTCCCAGTGTCTTCTCTAGATGTCAAGCTGTTGATCAATTGGTGTTACGGTAGGCATTACAGTGGGATAAAAGTTAACTCCCGCAGCCATCCTCAAGTTGGATGTCAAATTTGTCTTTATAATTAAGAACTCAGTTTAGTGTGCTCTTCATCAGTGAGGAAAAAGGCACGTGAGACCTACCATAACTGCTGACTTTCTCTGTAACTGTCAGATGATTATACTTCTTAAAGAAAAAGACTTTCTTTAGTGGTCAGAAATTTACCATAGGCTAAAACTTTTCAAGATGTTTTGCCTTTAATTTCATAGTATCCTGCATACTTTGGAGCCTTTAAATGTAGGAAATCACAGAAAATATCTTACATTCCCCTTGATAATGCTAGCTCACAACTGTCGTCTTCTCATAATTGAAGTTTTACGTGTAATCATACAATTGATTTCCCTTCTACACAAAAACTGTTTTGCATTCTACGGCAAGATGCAGTATCAGGAAAGCAAAGTCTGGTGGCAGTTTCCTGGTCAACAGTTGATGTGACATCGGATGTCATTTTTGGTTTGTAAAGAGACTGTCATGGAGGCTGCTTCCCAGCATTAGAAAGTGAATTGCAAAGCCAGCAGAGGAGCAAGAAATGTTGGTGTTTGGCCTGCGAAGCAACAGTGGCGCCTCTAGACTGAAAGATGCTTTGTGTTTCTAGGGTATCCAAATTTGTAACTCAGACTTGGATGTACAAGAGAGTGGGACAGAAGGAAGCCCTTTCTGTGTAGGTCTGATGCTTCCTTAAGTAGCTTCAGCTGTCTAGTTGAAATAACTCACTGACATTTGTTGCCTTGAAACTCATTACCTCTTCTGTGGTTAGCCACAAGAAAATTAAGGCGGTCTGCCACCAGGACTATCTATACACCCAACACGTGTATAGATAGTCCTTTCATCTCCCTCATCTCTCCTGCCTTTTCCTGCCAGCATAAGGCAGGGACCTTCTGTGGTTCCACTGATTCCTCTTGTTGTGGTTAGTTGGCTGTGTTTGCTGGTGGACGGCCAACTCATTTTGGACAAGCTTGAGTTTGTATCCACGCTGGGAACATTGTTCCACAGCAGCTTTTCTAGCAGTTAAGTTAAATGTACAAAATTGACTCTGCCTTTTCAGTCCTAGGTCTGTTTTATTTGGTAGCTTCTCTTCTTCCCTGCTGCCCCTCCCCAGCTGGGCGTGGGGCTAGGCTGTGATGTGTTGAAGGATCTGATATAAAATAACTAACAGCTGTTCCCTGTAGTGGAGAAGAGGGGAAACTGCATAGCAGGCAAGAGCGTGAACTTCTTTCATCAGTTCTGCTGCTGAAGAGATTGTGCGCTGCGTGGGCCCATCCTGTGAACCTTCCTTTCTTCTTTGCACAGCTTTAAGGAAAGGAGTAACCTTACGCTCATCCTCTTGCTATCAAAAACAGAGCTGGGAGCCCTAGGTTAGCTTTTTGATGCTTCTGTTACTCTGAGAACAGCTCAGTCACCTTTCCCACGAGGAAGCAAACGTTCCCCTTGGCTGCTGCAAGTTTATTTTTAAACCATCGAGAAACATACCTCTTGAGCATGGTCAGTGGTTTTGCCTGCTGTTGTAATGAGACCAGGAGTCCCTATGTTCTCACATCATTTTTTGTTTCTTGAGGTTTTATTTAGAAAAACAGTATTTTTATAACCTAACAGGGGAAGGAGAATGTGGAAGTGAAGATTTACATTGAAAATGGGATTTTTCTGAGGTCTTGTAGTTCCTAGTTGTTTGTTCTGTTCCCAGAAATAATGAGCCTGTTTGTTTCTCTGTCACAATGTGTTTTTTCTTCCAGTTTTCTTTTGTTTTGGTCTGGGAGCGGGAGGCAAAGAAAAAAAATTCTTAAGAAATATGCATCCCTGCATGTGGCTCTTCTCTCCCTTTATTTCTCTCCCCTCTTTCCCCCTTCTTCCCAACCCAAATAAAACCAGCACTGCAGCACACGCGTCCATCAGCTGTGCTCTGGTAGCTGAAAGCTGATAAGAATCAGCACCAACCAGGGTACAACTTCTTCAGATTTTCATTCGTGCTGAAGCCCTTTGGAGTTTGGAGGAACGGATTTTCCTGGCCTGCGGGACGTGGCTGAAAACATTAACCAAGTTCTGCCTGTGACAGCTTGTAGCAGCGAAGGTGTAAGCTAGTTGGGCTCGATTTATAGAGCCTTAGTCACAATTGCTTCTAAATACTAAATCTGAAGTTCAAATTGCTTTTGACAAGGTTGGAAAAAATGCCCGATTGCAAAATAAGATGTTGAAATATGAAGGACCAGGGAAAAAAAATCCTTCAAAGGCTGTGGTCTGTGGCTTCCTGTGGGTGTTGCTTGGCCTTAATTTGCCTGTTGGTGTTGCAAGGACAGCCATGAGTTTGGAGGAGCAGAAGTACATGTAGGCAGTGGCAGTCTTTCTGGCTAGAGAGCTAAACAGAGCTAACATGTTTCAAGCTGTAGCTTCTTGCTGCTTGTGGAGAAGTTTCCTTTGCATGTGCTCTTCATCTAACAATGCTTTGTGTTGACGTTTAATGTCTAACTGCAGCTAATAGTCGCAGTCGCAACCAATATTCAGGAACAGAAGGCAAAATGAGAGCTGGTTTTCCCTGCCAGGTGCCGTTGACACATTTACTGTTGCCTTCCCCCTTGTGATCCTTCTAAGGCCCACAGAAGGATTTCAGGTCTTCGTGATGATACGTGCTCCAAGTCAAGCTGATTGACCAGCTTCAACCTCACAGCATTCCATACTGACGGGAAAAGGGTAAATAAAGGCTGTGCCAAACATTTCTGGGCATAACTTGCCTTATTTTCCTTAGGCTTTGAATTAAGGTCTGCGATTTTTACATTCCTGATGTACCTGGACTGAAATATGTTGCCCTTCCGGATATATCAGATAAGTTGACAACACCAATACTAAAGGAATGTCCATGTATGTGTATAATACCTTTGTAAAATATAGTTATCTATAAAAAGACATTCAAAAGGTACCACCATTCCTAAGTGGATTTAAACAGCGGTTTTACATCAGCATACATTCTAGATCTCGCTACATCTGCTGCCTTGCTATTACAGGAGAATAACACCTCTCCTCTGTAAAGCATGTCCATTATTTGCTGCCACTTGTGCTTCACGTGGTCCACTGCTTTCATAGATGCATTATTTTTTTTTTTAAAAAGGTGACCAAATTTATATACTTATCTGCACCAGCTTATACCAGCTTCCACTTTTACTGGTGCTATGGTTTGTACCCTTGCAGAAACCAGCAGCTGGTTTTAGTACGTGTTTTAATAAATAAACTTCACTGCCGAAGGGCCTGATTTCTCAAATTTCTCTTCTTGCCGGAGCACTGAGCTTGTTCACAGGGACTAAAAAGCAAAAAGGGCTAAACTAAAAGCAGTTTTCTTTTGGGGGTAAAGTGTCGCTTAGGCTGCATATTGTCAGGTACTTGCTGCAGAGTGGCGTATGTGGTTGTTTATCTAAACCACGTAGAAACAGATAACACAGAGACCTGTGTGGGAATATCCATGTGAATGCGAAGACACATAATTTCAGGAATTTACCACTTAATTTTTATCCCTTCTTAGTTTTTTTAAGCAAATGTCACTGCATTCTTCTTGTTTAATCCCTTTTTAGTCAAGTTAGTTGAAAAGCAGGTAGTCCCGTATTCCGAGACGAGGAGGGGTAGCGGAGGTGCACTTTAGAGGGGTGAAGTGCAAAGCCTCAGTTGCGTAAAGCCTGGGTGTGCCTTGTCGAGCTCTTTCAATAGATTTGAATGCAGCCTCTCCTCTCCCCCACCCTTTCTGTGTATTTGTTTTGACAGAAATTATTTTCTGTAAGTGGAACAAGATACTTTTCTAAAGGCAAAACAAAACTCATGTTTTGAACCCTACGTTGCCCATCTGCGTTGTTGGCAATACCCACGGTCGCGTTTTTGGAGCTGATCTGAACACGTTTGGTGACCGGCTGTTGAGGTCTATTGGTTGATGTTCTGCAAAGACAAGTCTGGCCACGGTTTTTTTCTGTCTGAGCCTTTCTCTGTCTGAGCCCAAGATCTTACCGCAGTTCGGTTATACTCTATCTGCCTCTGAACCGGCGAGGTTAATGGATACACTTTCTGTGATGATGTATAGGATCACTTTTAGTCCAGTCTCCTCTTCTCTGTGAGATGCTTAGTGTCTGTCCACTCCCAATAAATATAGCCATATGTATATACATATATGTACGCACACACACGTGTTTTTAATCGGAGAACATGGCATGTAACATCAGTGCCGCAACTTGCCTCAGTTTTATCTTCTGTTGTTTTACATGGGTATATTATGAGTGATTGCAGAAGTTTGGGATTTGGTCACTGTCTTTAATTACCATGAGCATCTGCAGTACTGAGAAAAGTAATTTTGTAACTGCTTGTTAAATGGTGCTGAGACTTTAAAGTATAGAAGGATAGATAGTAAAAGTACATGGAGCAGGGGAACAAGGTGCTATTTTATAGAACAGATGTATGTGAAGAACACGTGGGTAGAACTCAACTCGGAGACATGGTGCCTCATCAGAGACACCAGACGATAGGATAGATGATTTTTAAAAACGAGGCCGTTTCCTCTAATTGGAGAACTTACAGTTTCAAAATTATGAAAATTATGAAATTTTGAAAGTTTGTCGCTTTTTACGGTAGTCACTTTCTTCTTCAATGATGGTGACTTCATGTGGAAGGAGGGAGAGGATTAATTTGGAAGACTTCAGCTCACTGTGCTGGGAGGGACCAAACTCAAGGAAACCTCTGATCTATATTCACAACTGCTGCATTTTTTTATAAATATATGTAAATGTCCTATTGTAATATTTGATCCTGGAAATAAAACAAACTGTTTTCAGTAGCTTTCTTCATCTTTTGGGTTTTGGGTTTCGGTTTTTTGGTTGGTTTAGTTCTAATGAAAGTCTGTCCCTGCATTACTCAGAGTTTCTGAATTTTCTTTTCCCTGGAGGTGTTCAAGGCCAGGTTGGATGGGGCTTTGAGCAACCTGGTCTGGTGGGAGGTGTGCCAGGGAGGTTGGAACCAGATGGTTTTTAACATCCCTTCCAACTCCAACCATTCTATGATTCTATGGTTTTCCTTGAGGTTATTGGGGTAGAAGGAAAGAAAATCAAACCGAATTCCCTCTGTGTGTCTATCTAACTTTTGTAAAATTGTCAGATTGGGTGCTTTGCTTTTTCCTTTGCCTCCTGGTCTGGGAATCTCAACTTGGCAGAATAGGTCCAGGTGCTGCAGCTTCTGTTGAACCTCTGGGAAGTTTACGATTTTCCTATCCTGGCTGTAGCTGCTTTTGTCAGCCTTGAGTCCCTTTACAAAATCAGTAGCAGAAGCTGCAGCTCAGCTGAAAGAGTACAAATGTTTGTTATTTTAGATACAGGTCTGCCCAGCCAGCGAGGACAGGGCTTGCCTGAATTTGAAGCCCGTTTGCAATATTGTGTCTGATAATAAATACGACAAAGTAACTGACTTCAGTAGGAAATGTCCTGTTCCTGCTTATAGGGAATTGGTGATTACAGCGGGCTGCTTGCTTACCCCGAAAAGCCTTCAGCCCATTCCTGAGGTTACAAAATCTTGAAGTGAGGCAAACTTCTGCTACCTTGATAGAGAAAAATACCCTTATGTAAATGAATAAAAAGAGGCAGGGCTAGGATTTTCCGTCCTTCCCAATGGAAGAGCAGAGAAAATGTGGCCTTCAATTCTGAACTGTCAGTGTCCTCCCTGGTACAGGTGTTGTCAAGACGGAGCCTCTAACATCTGCGATTGTCTTTTGGGCTCCTTGGGACATTCCTGTAATGGCCTCACGTGAAATGCTGATGAGCAGAGCCCCTTCTGGACAAGAACTTAGCAGGTACTGTGGGGAACCAAAAGCTTAAGAAACTGATCTCGGGTCATCCTTGTGTTCCTGACTGTAGGTAGGTCTCCACTGAAATGGTAATTTCAGCCACTGCTCTAGTCTTGCCCTGTTTGAACTCTTCAAAAAGCTGTGGAATAGGGTGACTGACTGCCAACTGCCATGCTAAAACCTTCAACCAGTGCTCATCGTGGCTCATTTCCAGCAAGCCTTGGAGAGGAGGGCAAATGTGCTTGGCTTGCCTTATCCCAACCCAAAGCTTTCTCAAGGGAGGTTGTCCAAGTTCTGTGGTTAACACCCCTCTGGGAGGCACTGACCTCCAGAGGAGCCCAGGAGAAGGCAGCCACTCTGGCCGCCTTTCCAGGGGTATCTTGGAAGTGATTTTTGCCTTTTGTGTTTGCTGTGTACGCCTTTCCTTGCTATGTTAAGAAAAACTGACAGTTCCAGTTTCTGGGATGAAGACTTGCTTGTGTGCCTCTCAAGGCTGGAAAACAGCCTGATCTTTTCATGCAGTTAGGAAAATATTTCCCGTTCCAACTGAGTTGGAAATACTTTTTTTTCATCACAGTCTGCATGTCAAGAACTACGGGATAGACTCAAGATACCTCTTGGGTTTCATTTATTTATTTTTCCTTTCTGCAAACTCCTTCCAACTTTTAACAGGGTTGGTTTATCTCATCTGGAGTATTAAATCAGGTGAAATTCATAAGGAAGCTCAAAGCAAATGCCACGTTGTCTAGCAGCACGAGGTTGGTATTTCTTCGCCAACTCCATGCAGGGCTTGTCTAAGGGGATCACCATTGGCAGCGAATGTGCACCTGAGTTTGGAGACATCTTGGCTAGTGGCAGGAATAGATTTGCAGATGCTACTGAGGGGAGTGGGAGAGACCACTGAATCATGCCAAGGATCCTCCAGACAGGACTGCGGTGATCTTTGGTGTGGCACAGAATGATTTGATCTCGCTGATTCAAACTCAACTCGGCCTCTTTGATTCTCCTTGAAGCCAAACCGCTCTTGAAACCCAACCTGCCATGCCATTTCCACAGCCCAGAGGGGTTTGGGGAAGCAAGGAGCCGAGGGAGCGTGGTTAAGAGAGTGGATGCAGCGGTTATAAAAAGCTCACAGACCTTCAAGTTCAGAAAGAGCCACTGCCAAAGGTGACCTGCAAACCCTGGACTGGAGAGACTGACCCCTCTAAGTGTGACGGGATAAAGCGACACGACTGGAATGAAAGCGGCCGCTGTCTCTTCAGCTGCGATCGGTGTCAGAGATGGAGTTAGCAGGAGGACCTCGCCGAGCCAGAATCGCTTTGCCTGGGACCACATGGGGCAGCACCATGGCCGGCTGACTTGGCAGCAAGTTACTTACCCGTAACTGCCCTGCTGATGCTTTCACAATTAAGTTCTCGTGCAAGAAAGGGAGGCATGCAGCCGCTCATGGTGCTTGGGAAGCACTAAAATTAGCTTTTTATTATTATTACTATTACAGACTGGGGCCAGAGTGTGTGTAAGGGGAAGACCAGCGATTCTGGGGAAAAGATTCACCCTGACACTTCACGCTGAATAGCGTGGGGTTTTCTGTGGGAGATGATTGACCAGATCATGTGTGCGGAAACGTGGGACACTCAGATTGCCGTGACGTAGGAAAGGGCACAAGATGAAGTTGCAACACATTTTCTTCCAGCAGAGTGATAAATGCTTCCTCTCTAAGTGGAAAAAAAAACAAGAGAGGAAGGAAAAACTGGATTATTCTCAGCAGTCTGCTGTCCTACATGTTTCGCTTTTGCTGCTGTGCGCTTTTTAGAGGCTGATTCGTCTCGTTTAAGAACAAAATGGGGATTTACGCGCTGGTGCAAACTCTGATTTTCCTTTCAGAGAAACTATCGTTATTCAGATAATCTGCTCCTCTCAGCTTATTTTTCCTAGAAAAACGGAATTGGCTGATGTAACCCAGCTGCATCTTTTTCCATGCGGCACTCAAGGGCTCCAACTGCATTTTCTATTTCTTCCGACAGACCGTGGCACGCTGTACTTAGAGCGGGTTTTATATTCTCAACAGTCCCGTGCTCGTTGATTTGAAAGCAGAAAAACACTCTTTGAAACATGTTGGCAAATGCTACTTGTGTGCGTTACCCTCGGTAGAGCAAGTTGGGTTCTAAACCAAAAGGTACCACTCTAGTTTCTTTTTTTCCCCTATATTGGAGCAAGACTGTGTCAGGGCTATAAGATATAACTGCCCTTACGCTTCATCTCCTGTGGCTGTTGCAGGCAGGGAAGCCCACATCCCAAGCAGCCAATGTGCCTTGGGTCCTCATGATGAACACACGAGAAATGCGAACCTACTCCAAACTGTTGTTTGAGAATGTTCTTCCTTTCGCCTGCGCAGGCCATGAGAATTTCTCCTCTGTGCTTGTGCTGCCTGCAACTCCTCTGCCAGAAAAACTGCCCAATTTTTGCCAACTTTTGCCCTACAGCTTTCCTGCCTCCTGTTCTCGGGCACGGAGGCCAAGTTCTCCCAGTCCTGTTCCTGTCTTGGAACCATCAGACCCTTCTCTATGGGGACAGAAGAGGAGGTTTTCCATTGCACATCAACTGCCAGCTGTGGATACCCCAGACAGGACTTTGAAATGTTGTTGTCTGATGACTTGCAATGATTAAGATATCCAGAAATAACCTTTCTCTCTCAATGCAATCACCAGGCTGTGAGACATAGACATAATGAGGTATGCTCAACACCTGGAGGAAAAGCTGGGCCATCTGCAAGGAGGCAAAGGGCAGGAGATAGGAACCAGCTGAGACAGGAGAATACTTATTTCAAAGCTTTTATTAAAATATGAGTGTGCTCCCTCCTGTGGGTAAAAATGAGAAGAGGCAAACCTGAACTGTTCAGCATCCATGCACAAAGCTCTTACACAGTGAGGGAAATCAGGTGAAACGCGATGGAAGAAGCCTTTGGTGGAGAACGTGGACTCATGGTGACGGAAGGATAGCATTTGGAGTGGGCTGTGGAGGACAGAGGAAGATGTTCTCCCCATGTGGTCACTGCAGGTCGCTCCAGGAGAAACGGTGTTTGCTACTCAGGCAATGGTCAAGGCATTTAGGGCAGAGGGGGTAGAAGCCTTAAAATCCGAAGTTGTGTGTGTTTTGGTGGACTCGTGGTTTCTGCCACTGAAAGGGGTCACAATCCAACAGACGGATCAGCCGCAGCGCCGGCAGAGGCTGCATCATTCAGACAGGACAGTCATTCTTCCTTTCCTTTGTGTGGGAGAGGGAAGGATCATGACTGATGTGGTGGGTGGAGGAGGAAGACGTGGAGCACATGCTGGGACATCATAAATAGTCACCCATGGGTGCTGCGTCCAGGACAGGGCTCATCCGAGGGGTGGACGCTGCTGGCTCCATGTGGCATCGCTCCCAGGTAAGCCGGGAAGGTGGGAAGACGGGTTCCCTGGGCTTTGCTAGGATCCCCTCACTTTTGGCTGTGGAGATGTGCTGGCAGGAAGGGAGTCTGTCTTTCCAGTGTCCTAACGGAGAACCGGAAGGAAACCTCCTGCCTTCCCCAGGGAGAGGGCAGCGGTGAAGCAGAAGGAGAGTTCCTTGGAGAGGTTAAGGGTGAGACTTGCAGAAGATCACAGAAACCTCTGGCTGGTGAGAGCAGACCACGCTGTGAGCTCCAGAGGAGCAAGAGCTGTACTGGAAAGTCCCCCAAAGTGGGGAGGTGGGATTTGGCACTCATGGCTCAGGGGGGAAAACCACGCACAATCCCTGGGCTGCAGGTGGGACGGCAGTGAGGGTGAGAGACCCTGAATTCCTTATACCCAAGGCAGGGAGGATAGAAAGCAGAGGGGAAGAGAAGCTCCAGAATGGGTGGAGCTGGTGGTCCACCTTGGGCTTCTTGGCTTGCGTCCTCCCCGTGCAAGCAGGATTTTACAGCCCTGTTCCTCCAGGTTCAGCCCACCCTGGCCCCCATCAGCCCACTGGGGCTGGCGTGGCTGGTCTCTAGCAGGTTGCAGGGATGCAAAGCCCCCTTGAGCTGGTGCCCTCTCTGTCCCCTCGGGCTGTGCAGGGGCTGGAGGCGCAGCCTGAGCTGCTCTTCCCCCTCGCTGAGGCAGGTCTTCCCACACGGTGCCTGGCCGCTTCCACTTCTGCAAAGCCAGAGCGGAGCGAGGCCGAAATCCGATTCGGGGAGCTTGTGCAAAATGGGTTGGAAGGCACCGGGAAAAGGGGAAAATGCATAAGAACACCCTGAAGAAAAAAAAAAATAGTGAAGGAGCCTGGGAAGCCAGGACAAGAGCAAACCAAGCTGGTTTTCAGTGGTCCCAGAGCAACCATTGGACATCCCCCTCCTCTTCCTCTAGAAGAAGAAAAGCTAATTTTTTATGAGGTATCACCTGGAGATGGGCAGGCACTTTCTAGGTGAACTGATAACTTAATGAAATACCGGCAGAGCTGGATGGCTTGCCCAAGGATGGGTGATAATTAAGAAAAGGTTAACTTTTTAATTGGTTTCAGTATATCCAGACCTATGGTGGGACTAGTGCACCATGGGGATGGAGTTGCTGTTGGATTTGATGGGAGGCTGATGTGCTTCCACAAGTCCTTGTCCAAGGGTTTCGCCCCTTCCCTGGCTCCCTCCTGCTTGTTGTAAGCACTCAATGTCATAGAATCATAGAATGGTTTAGGTTGGAAGGGACCTTAAAGACCATCGAATTCCAACCCCCCTGCCATGGGCAGGGACACCTCCCACCAGCCCAGGTTGCTCCAAGCCCCGTCCAACCTGGCCTTGAACACCTCCAGGGATGGGGCAGCCACAGCTTTTCTGGGCAACCTGGGCCAGGGGCTCACCACCCTCACAGCGAAAGGTTTCTTCCTAATATCTCATCTTAATCTCCCCTCTTCCAGTTTGAAGCCATTCCCCCTCATCCTATCACTACATGCCCTTGTGAAAAGTCCTTCCCCAGCTCTCCTGTAGCCCCTTTAGGGACTGGAAGGGTCTCTAAGTTCTCCCTGGAGCCTTCTCTTCTCCAGGCTGAACACCCCCAACTCTCTCAGCCTGTCCTCACAGCAGAGGTGCTCCAACCCTCTGATGATCTTCGTGGCCTCCTCTGGCCCCGCTCCAACAGGTCCATGTCTTTCCTTTGTTGAGGGCTCCAGAGCTGGAGGCAGTACTCCAGGTGTGGTCTCCTCAGAGCAGAGGGGCAGAATCCCCTCCCTCACCCTGCTGGCCACACTTCTTCTGATGCAGCCCAGGATATGGTTGGCTTTTTGGGCTGCAATTACACATTGCCATCTCATGTTGAGCTTCTCATCTATCAGCACCCCCAGGTCCTTCTCCTCAGGGCTGCTCTCCGTCTGTTAAAGTGAAACCGAGCCGTGGTGGTTGGTCTCCTTCCTGCAGTAACGTCTGGGAGGTGCCGATGCCATGGGTTGCACAGATTTCAAGGCTCCTTGTGGGACCTATTGTTGTCTTAAACTCCTTTGCCCACTTGGCAAAGAAACATTAGCAGGTCTGAAGTTGGGCTTCTCCTTGTATGATAAACCAGCTCAACCTCAAGGAAACTGTTCGGTGGCAGTAGATTGATATTAACATTGAATTTATTTTTGATATTTAATTAATTAGAATTTGTAGGGGGGAAAATAGGGTTGGGAATTGCTCTCGAGTTAGGGCAGTGCCGGTGGGGGTAGGCTGGGACCCAAAAGCACGAACTGACAAACTCCCATCCACCCGTGGCTGTGAGATGGGCTCGGGGTAGAGGAGCCATGGGGCACCGTGGAGCCAAAGGCAGCCCCTTCCTCTCCTCCTCTTCCTCCACATCCCCGTGCAGGGTGGCCATGTGCGTGGGGAAGTGCAGCCGGATCGTGGGTCCCTGCCTGCTGGCACTGGGCACCCTCTCCGTGGCAGCCAACATCCTCCTGCTCTTCCCTGGTGGGGCATCCAAGTACCTGGTGGAGGGGCACATCAGCAAGGACGCCAAGGCCATGCCGGGTGTCTGGGGAGGCGGCATCGCTGTGAGTACTGCGCTTTGCACCATGTCTTTCCTTGCATGTCTGTGGGATGAGGGGATGGAGCGGGTGGCTCCCCTTCGTCCCCCAGCCGCTTTTCCCTCCCTGCAGGTGCTGCTGGCAGCTGCCCACATCACAGCGGTGGGGTGGCGATGTGCTGGCTGCTCCAACTGTGGCACCCGTTGCAATGTAAGGCAGCCCCAGGACCTTCGTGCCAAAGCAGTCCCAAGTGGCATGTGGTGGGTGGCCCCGGGGTGGGACATGGCAGGTTACCACCTCTTCCATGGCCCTGTGGTAGGACATGGCATGGAGTCTCCTCTCCCATGGGCCCATGGTGGGATGTGTTAGATGGCCCCTCTCCCATGGTGGGTCATGGCAGGGTGTCCCCTCTCCTGTGCTGGGTCATGTCAGGGTGGCACCTCTCTCATGGTGGGTCATAGCAGGGTGTCCCCTCTACTGTGGTGGGATGTGGCAGGGTGCTCCCTCTCCTGTGGCGGGACATGGCATGGAGCCCCCTCTCTCATGGCCCCATGGTGGGATGTGTTGGGTGTCCCCTCTCCCGTGGTGGGTCATGGCAGGGTGTCCCCTCTCCCGTGATGGGTCATGGCAGGGCGCTGCCTTGCCTGTGGCCCTGTGGTGGGACGTGGCATAGATCCCCCTCTCCCGTGGTGGGATGCTGCATGGTGCCACCTCCCTGGAGGACAGGGCTTCCCCTGTGTGCTGGCATGGGCTCTGCCCCACCAGGCTCCACGTGGCAGTTCCCTGCCTGTCCCCACTCCCTGCCCACTTCTGCCCAGCTCGAAACACCCCAGCAACGGCTCTATCCTCAGCTCCCCGGGGCTGGAACCCCTTGGGGTGAAGGGGAGGGGAGTTTTTCCCCCCTTACCAGACTCTGCTGATAATATGCAGCTGTGTTTTGGAGCCCACCTGACTTCAGGTCCCTCCCTGGGTGCTGCCCACAGGCTTTCATCTCCGCTGTGCTCTCCAAGCTGGCGCTCCTGGGTGCTGCCGCCTGCTTCGTCCTCTCTGGGGTGGGTTTGACCAACGGACCTCTCTGCTTCTACAATGCCTCTGAGCACTGCCATGGGCACGGCACCCTCTGGGGCTACCCCTTCCTGGACGCTGGCAGCCAGGAGCCTGATGCCAGGTGAGCCAGTGGGGTTGAGTCGCCGGTGCTGCCTCGTCACCTTATTGCTAATTAAGTCAATGGTATTTATGGTGGGTGGGGTCGGTGGTCTTGCTGGTGGTGATGCAAGACTCTGGTAGCTCCAGAGGGCTTCGTCTTCCACGGCTTTCTATGTGGTGCTTCCCATTCCCATCACCCTGCTGACCCCACTCATCCTTGGGATGAAGGACAGGGTGTGTGTGGGGCACACCTCCATGGAGGAAAGCGATGCGATTCCTGACTCGCCGCAGGGCAGCATCTTGCATCTCCTCCTCTTCCCCATTGCGCAGGGCAGAGAACTACCTGTACGATCGTCGCACCTGGAGCATCTGCCTGGAGCCAGCAGGTGTTGTGGCCTGGAACGTCATCCTCTTCTCCCTCCTGCTGCTCATCAGTGTTGCTGAGATGGTGCTGGCCTCCCTCCAGATCCTCAACGGTTGCCTCGGGTGCCTCTGCGGCTTTTGCGAGGGGAAGTAAGGACATGCCATGGTGCCAGTGGGCTGGCACTTGGAGGAGGTGGCATCCCCGGGTGTCCCTCAGCTGGTGGCAAATGTCGTGGTGGGGATATGACACAAGCTGTGATACCAGCCCAGTGCAAGACAGACAGACTCCCCCACGGGGGAGAGACACCCCAGCCCGCAGGAGACATCGAAGGGCCGTGCGTGGGGTCGGCATGTAAAAGGGCTGCCTCTGCGTGGAGCTCTCCACCCAGGCAATCTCTCTTCCTGCGCCCTGACACGGATCCCCGTGGGGCTGGCAGCCGCTCGGGGCTGGAACCCAGCCCGGTGAGCGATGGCGGTGAGGACCTGGCTCCTGGCATGCCAGCACCGAGCCCAACGGCTTTCCCAGCCGCTCCTCATTAGCCTTCACCCACCTAAGTGCAAAACATGACATGGTGATATTTGTAGAGATAAGAGTTGGAACATTAACTTATTTTCATTAATCAACCTGTATTTAGGGCAGGTTGTGTTGGTGTTTCTCTGCTGCACGGGGCAGGAGGGACGAAGGGGACCGGAGGAGCCAGGCTGCGGCTGGGGGATGTGGACGGAGTCGTACTGAAGGAGGTAGTGCTGGAAATGATGTGTAGTCCCCCAAAGTTCACCCATAGGCAGACACACATGCACGCAGCAGATGTTGGGAGCAGTCGCTCATCCCCACCAGCCCGGGACCCACTGCTGCACTCATGGGGGGTGTCACCACCTTTGGCACATCCCCCATCCCTGCGCCCTCGTCCCCTAAACCTTTACAGGGACAGAGTGTGGGTACAGCCCTTCCTGTGCTGCGGGGCTGTTTGCCCCATAACTGACAAGGTTCAGAGGAGAGTAGCAATGTCCACGGTAGTTAAAAAAGGGGGAGAAAAAAAAAAAGAAAAAAGCAATCAGCCAGATTAAATAGTAACTGGGCAATTTTGGAGACTGTTGAGACAAAGAGGAAGTGACTTGAACAGGATCGTTAAAAAGGAGCAATTAAATATTTATGAGAATGGGAGGGAAACCGTTGGAGCAGTGTGGTAGTTCCAGGTATGGCACAGCTGGAGCTTCATGTCACCCCGACCTGCCGTCTGGCATGGGGTGCCCCCAGCTGCCTTCTCCCCGGCATTGCTGCTGTTGCCCCCCGTTATATATTCCATGGGGTGGCTCGTGTGCTCAGAAAGGAGCCTGGGGCTGGGCTGGTGGCACAAGCCTCTATGCCTGACCAACTATACAATTAAAAAATACCAATAAAAAAGAGATAAAACCCAGTTTTGCGGTGGTAGCGCATGCCTTCTCTGTGCTGTGGCTGTGCTGGATGGCAGCAGGACCCCAGGCTGTGAGCATCGCGGTGTGCTGGGCTCTGGGTTGGTGCCCTGGGGTCCAGCACTGGGGGACCGGGGGCAACCAACCTCGGGGCCACTAGGAGATGAAGCAGCTCCTTTGCCCCCACTTTCTGCAGTGCTGGGGGCTGCCACCCCGCCGGGACACAGTGGCTGTCAGGGGGATGTTCTGGAGCACATCGTGTAGTGTGAACATGCTAAATGAGATCTGCTCGTAGGGCGACCGTGTCCCGTTCTCGTAGAGGCAGGCGAAAGCGATGGCTGGGCCACCAGAGATGGAGGCCTCGTTGTAGGGCAGCTCCATGTAAGCCAGGTCCGAGTAAGCGCTTGGGCCCTCATAGATGACCCATGGTTCGCTCCAGCTCTCCACGTCCCTGGGGAAGGTGCTCAGGTGAACCCCCATGTTGACCCGTGACATGGAGCTGGTGGGGTGGGAGTAGAGGACCCATGTAGGTGCTTGGAAGAAAGGATCAGGGCCAGGGGTTGCTGTGGGGTTCCCTCGGACCAAGGTGACACTGCTGGCATGGCTGAGACACGCTGGAGTAAGACAGCCTTCCTCGGGCTCTGCTGGCTTGTGCTGGCTGCCGGTGGCCACGGTGGGCAGCTCATCACCAGCTGCCTGCCGGGCGGGCAAGTACCGAAATCCTGGGAGCATCCCAGGCAGCAGGCGGCGAGCTGAGCCCTGGAGGAGCATCACAGGGTCCCGGGGGGTGGTGGGGACATACACGAAAGGTGCAGGGAAGCCAATGACGCTGCCGTGACAGCCATGGGGGGGCTCGACCAGCCGCTGGACCAGCTGCCCCCCGTGGAAGACGGCCCCGTCGTCCATGCTCAGTGCCTGCACCCTGAAGCCCAAGGGGCTGCGGGCATTGCAGTAGAGGACGTTGGAGCCGTCCTCCTCGTCCACCGAGACCAGCTGGCACTCGCCTGTCTGCAGGTTGGGAATGAACTCCCCGAAGCGCCAGCCCCGGCCGTGGTCATCGCTGTAGAAGGCAAAGGAGTGAGGGGTGGTCTTGCAGAGCTGCCCGAAGCACTCCTTGCAGTCGATGTGGTAGCTGTAGGCGGGCACCAGCAGCCGGCCGGACCGCAGCTGGATCCCATGCCCGGGGCCCAGTGCAAACGTCGCCCAGTCTGGGGAGTGGAGATGGAATGGGGGGTGAAGAGTGGCCTCCATGGTGCCCCTGCCATGCCCAATGTGGAAGGGGGTCCAGAGCACCACCCCAGCCCAGCCAAGCAAGGTGGTGGGGTGGGATGGCGGCAGAGCCCAGTGCTGCCTGGTTGTCCTCACACACGGTCCTACCCATAGCTACAGGGCTTCTCCACCTCCTTTCCCCCGTGCAAGCAACACAGATACTCTCTCCATTCCCCTCTCTCCTCTGCTTGGGGGTCCTCTTCCACCCCATCTCTCTGATGCTCATGGGCTTCCCACCCCCGAAGTCACCTCTGGCCACATGATAGGAGGCCAGAACCCAAGTGTCCCCTCCTGTTGGCTGTCCTCCCCGCCTTCTCGCCCCTCTCTGGTGGCCTACCTTTGATAGCCCCACCGATGACCTGCTGCGTCAGGTCTGTGGCCGTGCTCCAGCTCAGGCCCTGGTCGGTGCTGGTGACGCAGCAGAGGCGGGTGACGTTTTGGCCGGTGATGATCTGGTAGGCTTCGGGTGTCCTGCCCAGCACCGTGATGAAGAAAAGGAAGAGGGTGCCGGTGAACTCATCGTAGAGTGGGCAGGGGTTCATCGACCGGTGATGCTGCAGCATCGCTGTCTCCAGCACACGCATGTCTTCCCACTGCCCAGGGAGGAGGAGGAGAGTGTGGAGGGGGTGAGGACCACCCCACTTCACCCACCCCCTCCCTGTGCAGGTGCCTCCAGGAGCTTGGCCATGTCATGCACAAGCAGTGGAGGATAACCACCTGTCTGTCTCCGTGCCCCCCAAGCCCGGACGCATCTTCCACCCATCCCACCTCCACATAGCGCCCGTAGACAGTGCCACGGCGCAGCACCAGCAGGTTGGCGTGGGCATCATCGGCGCTCAGCCGCTCCTCAGCGAAAGCCAGCAGCTTGGCCACGCAGGGCAGGTAGAGCAGGGCGGGCACGCGGTACGTGACGCCATTGGACTCCTTCTCAAAAAGCACGGTCCGGGCAGGGAAGTGCCGGGAGCCCATGGCATCTGCGGCAGAAAGGTGGGTTGGTGAAAGCCAGGGGGGAAACCAGTTGCTGGGCACAGTGCGGGGTGCTGGCCAGGAGCTGGGTTGTCCTGGAGGGATTTGGGTTTTAACCTCATAGGCTTGGGTTTGGGGAACCATCACCACCCCCCACCCCGGGAGCTCAGGTCGCTATGGGCAGGGTTGGGGTTGAGAGGGGCTGAACACACACAAGTCACTGCCGCTCAAAGGTGGGACAGGAATCTGGGTAACACCAAAGAGACTGACCTGGGCTACCCCAAAACAAACTGAAATCAAATTAAATTGATCATCAAGATGCTCATCAAAAGGGGTTGCTGGTAAATCAAGGCCAGTCAGCAAAGGGCAGGGTGAGACTTGCGGTTCCCCACTCCTATCGTCAAGTGGGTGTCGGGGGGGCAGAGCCCATCTCTGCACAGCCAAGACCCTGGGACCAGCCCTGGGTCCTCCGAGGGGGACATGGAGCATTTTGTCCTGTGTTTCTGATGCCTCCAGAGCAGGGGACCCAGCTGGCTGTGCCGTCCCTGCAGCAGCGGGGTGCCAGCTGTCCCCACGCACCTTTCCTTTGGGGACAGCACGACTGCCACCAGGGTCAGCTGTCCCCAGGCTACTTGTCCCTGTGCATCCCAGCGCGTCGCCGCTGGAGGAGACGGGCACCCCATCGCAGTGGCCAAGGGCAACTTTCACCTGTGTTTTAATTAGCAGCTTTTGCTGATCAAACACCCCACAGAGAAAGCAAAGACACTCACCGGGTCCTACTCAGCTGGGGTGTCCCCACCGTCCCTTTGCCCCCACCACGGCGTAACACCAGATCCTGCAGCCACCGGCTTTCTGCAGAGCCCGCCGCCTTGCTGCTTCGCTGCCACCTCCCCCCTCCCCTTACAGGGTCCCCCCACCGATGGGTCACGGGGTTCCCACAGTGGCGGTGGCTGGGAAAAAGCCCTGAGTCAGCAGCACCAGGCAGCACAAAGACACCGTTATCAGCCCAGGCAGAGCTGGGGACCTGTGGCTGCTGAGCTGCCTTCTCGACCCCCCCCCTTGGAGGGGGTGCAAAGGGAGCTGTTGAGGGGTTGTTTGCACCTCCTGCCTCAGTTTCCCTCCTCCAGCAGGCTGGGAGAGGCCAGACCTCCCTGCCCCAGCCTGTGGTCTGGAGGATCCCAGCCTTCCTAGGACCACCCCCCCCCCCCCACCTGCACACCCATCAGCTGTTAAGAAATTGTTTTGATGCTTATATTCCATCCCTGGCATCAGTTAAACTAAAGGGGTTTGCCAAAATTCATACGGCAAGTCACGGGTCAGAGGCTCCAAGGTGAAAGCCCAGGTTCTGGCTGCAGAATCGGCCAGGAAAGGCCCCTGGGGACTACCCAGGCTGAACACGTGCGGCTGCCGTCTCCTCCACTCTGGCTCATTACAAACACCTCCTAAGCCTGGTTAATTTTAGCTGGGGTTGCTGGATCAGAAAACCCTGAAGGTTAATCTCCCTGTTGCTCCTGTTGTCCATCACAGGGGTTGTGGAGGAACACGGGTTGCGCTGCAGGAGGTTAACCCTTACCTCAGCTGGATTCCCTGCCGGGTTTAAACACGGCCGAGGTTCCTGCCCTGCCCTGCTCCCCTCTGACAGCATCTCTCCTGCTTCCTGGGCTGAGACGCTGCTGGGCTGCTTCACCCTCCCCAAGCTGCAAGCCAAAGGACCCCGGATCCATCAGCCCAGTCGCGCCATTTGGTCCCCGACCAGCGTGAGCGGGGAGGCGCTGGCTAAGCATTGAAATATTGCACCACCGGCGAGGGCAGGCGCGTTGGAAACCAGCAATGGGCCATCATTAACGGCCGTGACGCCAAAGCCGTCGGGCTTGGCTCTGCCGTCCTTCTACCGAAGCTTCCCAGCACTGGAGTGGCAGCAGGGAGCTGGGAAATGAGCAAAGATGGCACAGGAAGGTTTAATTACCTCCTTTAATAACGAGGTCATGCCCTAAACAAGCAGCGGCTGTGCCTCCCTCCACCCCTCTCCTCATTGGTGTTGAAGAGTTTGGCCAACAAAGCCTCTGGGACCCTCGCCCAGAAGAGAGGGGTGAAACCATGAAACAGGCCCTCCCAAGGGGAGCGCCAAGCGGTGCCGAGGACCCCCCCACACCTAATGACACACGTGAGAGGGATGTCGCATGTGCTGGTAGGGAAAGGCTGCCGGCCAACGCACCCGGCTCTGGGTACAGTGCTGGGGACTCCCATCCCCAAAAGCAGCCCTGGCATCACTTGGCGGTGACAGCATCGAGAGCAGATGCTGCTGACGGGAGACCCAGCATCTCTCCTACTCCTTTGAGCACTGCGTCCCCTCATCGTGTTCTCCTCCTCCTTTGCCTCTCCCTCCCCCTTTTTTCCCCCCTAAACGCTGAAAATCAGGACTTGCTCTAGTGAGCCGTGACCAGCCTGGATGTAAGGACAGCAATTAAATAAAGTCAAATGCAAACAAAATGATTCAGCCCATGATTAATGATTAAGAGGCAGGAAGGTCTACGCCAGCTGAAAGCCTGCCCAGCACTCAGGGGCAGCGGGCTCTCCCCCTGCCTGGGAGCGGCAAAGAGGGATCACGCAGGATCCAGCCAATGCAGAGCCTTTGGCTCAACATCCCCAAAAAAGGGACCCACCACCAGCTCGGTGGCCCCGAACAAAGCCCCCAACCCCTCGTGCGCAAGAGTCCTGTGGGCCAGCCACATGCCAGACGTGGTGTGATGGAAAGCAGTGGGAAACCCCAAGGGGGTTGTCACGTGCCCTAGTTGGAAGCTGGGAAGCGCGCCCTCTCCTGGAACCCGGTCCATACCAAGGGCAAGCCGAATGGCTTCCTCCTCTTGTGCGGGTGTTGAACAGCATAAAGATAGGATGTGTACTGGAGCTCTGGAATAATCATTTTCTGGCAGGTTCTCAGAGTCCAGTTGTCCAAGTTTTGTCTGAGGTTGTACCCAAGGATATTTGCAGCCCCTGACTGGAAAGGCAGGAAACCTTTGTTGTGGATGTGATCCTTCCCCACTGGCTCCTTGTCCGAGAGACAGACCTCCATGAGCTCCTTCTGTCTCGTTTGCAGGCGATTCACCTCCTTCTCCAGCTCCTCGAGTCCTGTGGTCTCCTCAATTCTCCTCCAGAAGCTCTGGTTGAAGTGCAGGTAGAGCTTCCAGTCCAGCGAGCACCACGCTTTTACCCGCTCCTTGCTTTCTGGAGTCAAGGTCTGGACAGTGTCCTGGCTTCTGGAATTGAGCTTAAAGTAAATCACATCATCCAGATCCCAGCACAAAGTGTGCTTCAAGAGGATCATGGACTCATCAAAGTAGTCTGCTATCAAGATGAGGTTGAAGTTCTGTTCAATCTCCTTCAAGACCACCTGGATGTAATTTGTGTCATCCTCTGCATTGTTGTCGTAGCCAAAGTCAAACCACATGATATTCCGGGCATAGATGTTTTGCTTGTAATTTGCCGGAAGGTAATACTTCGTGGGTGACGCCAGGTACTTGTTCACATCCTCAGAGGTCTTGAAGGCAGGGACATCCTCCTTGTAGTAGACGTAGGAAGACTCCAGCAGAGAAATGGGGTTCCTCAGGATGGAGAAGTAGAAGGTGTTTACTGCCATCACCTTTTGCACCTATTCGCGGGGAGGAAGAAGAGAGGCCATTAGTCTGGAGGCACTGCTTGTTCAACCAGGTTTCTCCGCAGCTGTCATGGCTCTTTCTTACCTCTAAGCGGTTAAACCGCAGGTGGTTGCACATGATGTTGTAGTTTTGACCTATGGCTTGAAATCCCTCCACAAACTGGGCCACGAAGGTCTCCGGGTAGCCCAGGTGGACGAGCTCGTCAGCTGGGAGGGCGACGGTGAGGTTGTACCTCTCCGCGAACCTGAACATGATGTTCAGGACGGTGCTGCTGGCAGTCTTGTGGGTCTTGAGGAACATGACGTTAGTCTTGGCACGGCAATGCAGCAGCTCCTCGTGGCTCTTCGAGATTCTGCAGGAAGGTAAAAGATGGGGAAAACAGCCTCTCCAGTGCTGTACCCCATCTCTGGGATGTGGCAAACCCAAACCCAAGCGGGTTCTCCTTCTGATACCACACCTGCAGCTGGTGCAAGGCACCAACCCAAACAAGCCCCAGCCCTCAGGCATAGATGTTGAACAGTTTTCTGCTTCTCCAGGTCCTCACTTACCCAAAGGCTTCAGCTCGATCCCCTTTTCCTTTTTCATATGGCTGGTTTTCCCCCAAAGAGCTGCACTTTGGCTAATTTGATCCCTTGCCTGCCCAAATGCGAATCTAGGACCTAACTCTGGGCTGCTGCCCTTCCAGTATTAGCTTAAAACCTCACGATATTTAAATCAAGCATCACAGGTCAGATCCTTGCTGCCCTGGGCAAATGAAGTCACGCAACCTTGCTTCTGCTTCACTTACACATAATTTTTATTCTTCATACAGAAGAATCCCGACAGGAAGATGAGTCCCAGGCAAAGGCTGAAAATGATGAAGTATGTGATATGCCTGGAAAGAAAGAAAAGAAAGAAAAGAAAGAAAAAGAAAAGAAAGAAAAGAAAGAAAAGAAAGAAAAGAAAGAAAAGAAAGAAAAGAAAGAAAAGAAAGAAAAGAGTTTCAGTGCATTTTTACATGGTAGTCCTTCCCCAAACGCAAACCACCAAACTTTGCATATTGCCCCTGGGAATTTTTACCACTGGGAGCATAATTTTACATCTCCGTGGTGTCACCTGCCTTTGGCTGCCCTAACTATGACAGCAACTCTGGCATTAGAGGCAGGACAGTGAGAAATTGCACTTTCATAGAATCATAGAATTGTTGAGGTCGGAAGGGACCTTTAAGAACCTTCACCTATATATCACCTATCTTCACCTGTCTCTTAATTTTGGCCTTTAGCAAGACACAGCCCACTTCAGGCAGAGCCCGTGAAGCTCTTCCAACACCCTCCCTGCTCTGCTGCCTTTTATTTTGCTTTTCTTTCAGTTTTCTGGGGGTTTAGAGCTTATCCACTGCTCAAAGTTCCAGTTCATTCACTAGAAAATGAGCCCTTTGTAGGGGTGTAATGAGTTCCTCGGTAGGAAATCTGAGCAGCTCCTGCAATCGCATCACTCCAGAAGACGGGGATCTCAAAGAAATACTAAACTGCATTTTTTTTTTCAATATAACTGAGAGTTTTCAACACAGAAAAGCGATTAATAACCCAATAGCACCTGTAACAGACTAATTACGCCCCGCTTTCCAACAAGAGGACTGCTTCCCTGCTGAGACAGCTCCTCCTCCCAGCTTGTGCTCAGCCTCACCCAGGTCTGCCTTTCATCAGATGTCACCTTGGGCAGGCCTTAACTACCTCAGCTCAGAGCCCTTTGGACCAAGCACCTCATCTACCCATGTTTTGTCTGGATAATGACGAGGGGTGGGTCTTTTACAGCATTAATTAGGCAATCAACACTTATCACCACCAGTGCATTCTAGCTGGGACATGTACAGGGTATTTGGAAAGTCTGATGCCCACCAAAAAGGAACTTTTCATCACCAAGCTTGATCTGACTTCTCTGATCTTAAAAGCTTTCTTAACCCTCTGTGAATTCCATGTTTTCAGCCACCATTTCAAAAACACGGCAGACCTGGCTTGGGCTTTAAGTTGTTCTGAGATGATATAGTCCCATTTACAGTGTGGGATGGTCACACTCGTGGTTCCCACTCTCCCAAGCGAGCACGGAAGGCTCCAAGCCTGCCCAGTTTGAGGGTTGATGGGGGCAGGGGGCTTGCTGTGGGCTGCATCTGGTGGTCCTTTCTCCTGTCCTTCTGGCCAAGGGGTCCTCAACACATGGTCCTGCTGCACAGGGTGGTGGCTTTCACAGCCTCCAGCTCGTACCATGTGAAAGACACTGAATCGCTCCTTCCAGTTGGCCTCACGAGAGTGCAACCACCAGCTTCAGCTGGTCTACAGCCTCCCAACCGACTGGGCAGAGTGTGGCAAGCTGGGCTGTGGCAGCCTGGATCTGGCCATGAAAAAACGGAGAGAAGATAGGAGCAAAGTCCAACGGAACACGAAGAGCTGCACGTAAAAACACGGCTACCGTAGCCAGCTGCGTGAGCCACCAACTGAAGGCAAACACAGTGGAAGCGTGGAGACAGGTGGCGATGTTACAACACCCCCATGGGCACTGCAGAAAACCGGTTGACTTTACTTGCCATGCAAACCTGCCCTGAATCACCTTTGATTCCAGCTTTGCTTTGCACGACAGCGCTTTCCTTGGCCAACTTTTCCAACCCTTTCCCAGCCAAAGTGGGAAATCCTCCGGCAGAAGAGCCCTTCCCAAAAGTGGGCAAGACCCTCAGCCCCAGCCAGCCCAAACCTCTGATATGAATTTGCAGCACTGCATCTGCATGAAGAGTTTCAAGACATAGCTACAGGCAGCCTTTCATCAGTATTTCTTAATTCTGTGGTCCCAGGCCTGGTAGGGGGATAGGGGTGAGACAATCCGAATTCCTTTGATCGCTCTGTGATGATGAACCGATCACAACCCCCATTTCCCGTCCCCCTGCGCTGCTTGGGGGAAGGAGGGAGAGAATTCAGCAGTGAAGTTAAAACCAGGCTGAAGGGAGGGGTGAAGAGAAAAAAACATTGAGTTTTTATTTCTCATTACCCTACTCTGATTTTGATAGGGAATAAATTAAACTAATTTCCTCAAGTCAAGACTATTTGCCCATGACAGTAATGGGTGAGTGATCTCTCCTTGGGAGTCTTTATCTCAACCCAGGAGCCTTTTGCTGTATTTTCTCTCCTCTGCCCAGCTGAGGAGGGGAGCGAGAGAGTGGCTTTGGTGGGCACATGGCGTCCAGCCAGGGTCAACCCACCACGGCCCTGTTAATACAAAGCAAAGTTCAAGAGAAAGACCCACAATTCAAACATCGCCGAAAATTACAGAAGCCCAAAAGACACGCAACCAGCCAGGGACCCCTTTGAGGAAGCACTTTGGGAGCTGCTTGCCAAGACCCCAAATTCTTCTAAGAAGCTAAAAATCTCACGGAGCCATCAGTGGGGCTGGCGCCAGAGCTTCGACTCGCCTTTCCGACCATGTCCCAGCCAGGAAGAAAACAGGGAAAACCACCTCTCGGGTCGCAAGTTGGAGGTGCTGCTACAGATGCTTTAAGGCTTGGGACAACCTTCTCGTTCACTTGGCTGAAGCTGAAAATAACAGACCTCTGTGTTGACCTAATGAGGTTCTTTCAAATTAAAAGACCGGGAATACAGGAAGGAAACATTCACGGCGAAATTAATCTCTGCCCTGGGGCAAGATATAACTAACTCTACAAGTTATTCACAACTTAGAGGGATTACCCGAACCAGACCTTTCTATGACCCGCGTTTTAATTCCGCACCCATAGCATTCACCTCCCTCTCCCCTTACCTTGAAGTGTACACAGGGCTTTTCATGCTGCCTCACTGCTGTCAGCTAGAAAATATCTCCTTTGCAAATTGACTCCTGGAACTCCTTTCGCCTACGGGTTCCTCTGGCTCTTAGTGGACGCGCCTCTATTTCTAGCATCCCATCACTGCTATAAATGGCTGGGATAGGTAAGGACAAAGGAAGTGGCTAGGTGTTCGCAGGGGTGGGTGGAAATTAGTAAGCCATGAAAAGCACTGATATGGTGTGACATTAAGGCAGGTACAAAGAGCTCCCTCGGGCGACGGGGTTTGCAGCGGTTTTGCAGGGAGGTAAGGATTTAGCAGGAACCCCCTTGTCTTCTGGCTGGGGGGCGGGGGGGGACCCCGGCAGGGTCCGGGCAGGGGGCCGTGCCGGTGGGGGGCCTCTTCGTCACCCTACATGCCATCACATTGCTTCTTCAGTGCCTCGTCCCTGCTCGGTGCCTGCTGTGCCTTTCCTCCCCTTCTTGCTCAGTGGTTTAGGACTACGATTCTCTGCCTGACACATTCGGCAGCAGGAAATGGGGGACAACAGCAAAACAGGAATGGTGTTCACCTGTTGCGAATTGCCCTTAAAACAGTTAGACTTCAAACTCTTCCGCAGTGCAAATGCAATTATTATAGCTGGAGGTTAAGAGATTAGAGACTTATCTCTATCTAGGCCTTGGGAGAGACTGCTCCTGCTCCTAAACAGGTGTTATTTTCCTGTTTGTCTACAAAGTGACTTTCTGGTGTTATTAACAACCATCACAAATTGCATTACACAGGAATTTGAGATTCCACTAAGGCTCCTGCACGCCAGCACTTCACAAACTGGGTTTGACGGTTGCAAATTGCCCCGGGGAGAGCAGGATTTGTCCTGCAGGTCTGGAGGTGGGGTAATCCCCCTGCTCCCCACACCAGGGATGGAGTTGATGCTCTCCTCATTTGGGTAACAAAAAGTTAACCCGCGTCTCCCAACCTGGAAGAGGGGATTAAGCTGTTGCTTTTTGGTATTTTATGGCCATACCACTTCTCATGCACCTCCTATGCGGTCTCCTCTCCCTCTCCACCCATGGTGACACCTTTCTAATCCTTGTATGCCGATGGCCCAACCTGCCACACCAAGAGCCAAGCCTTCAGCATTCCGGCATCCTCCACCTGCATCGCTAAGTCTTCAGAGTGCCCCAAATACACAGCATTTCTTTTTAAATCACAGCTTCCTCAGGCCAGCCCCAATTCCAGCACTTATTGAGATTCGGAGATTAGCAAGGTATAGGGTTGCTTTCCTTGAGTTTCTTGGTAGAATGTGAGCCAACATGCTGTTTTACGAAGAATTTCTAGGGTTACTCTTGACACAGTGTCAGTTGCTGCTGGCAGGTGGGTCATGTTTAACAGATTTCTTTCTCCTGTTCCATTATAGACATCAGCTGTGTGATCTCTCGCTCAGAAGCTGGTAGAGCCCATGAATAACAAAAAGACCGTTGTGGGGTTTTTTTTTACACTTTTACAATTGATTCATTGCTCTCTCCTGGGGTGTCGTACCCGAATCGTCAGCTTTGGTTACGCAGAAAAATATGATGCCATGCAGAAATACTTGGTTTCATGCAGGGCTGGGCTGCTCTGAGGCTGGAAGCAGCGAAGGTCAGCCAAATGATGCAGAATTAGTTAACCGGGCAGTATGCTGAATTAATAGTTCTGTAGTGCCTCCGCTCCGTGCGCCTGCTGGCTTAGGGAAGAGCGTTGTGGGTCAGCCCACGTGGGCAGCTCGGCCCCACGCAGCCCCAGCGGGATGGGGAGGAGACTCAGAAGGGTAAAAGTGCTAAAACTCACAGGCTGAGATAAAGGCAGTTTAACAGGTCAAGCTAAAGTTGTGCACGCAAGCAAAGCAAAAGGAATCCGTTGACAACGTCCCATCGCAGGCAGGCGTTCAGCCATCCCCAGGAAAGCAGGGTTCCACCACACATTAACAGTCGGGGTGAGTTGTCCCAGCTGCGTCCCCTCCCAGCTTCTCGCCCAACCCCAGCCTGCTCACTGGTGGGGCAGGGTGAGAAGCAGAAAAGACCTTGCAGCTGTGCAAGCACTGCTCAGCAACAGCGACAACATCCCTGTGCTATCAACACTGTCACACATCCAAAACACGGTGCCATACCAGCTACTATGAAGAAAATTAACTCTATCGCCCCCAAAACCAGTACAGAGTGCCAAGTGCTTCCTCACTCTGCCAGAAGACCACTGCTTCAAAGTGTTAAGCACTCGCATCTACATCGTTCTAATATTTAAGTCCATCCCAGAAAAAAAATAGAATTTTGGACAAGAAATTCCTACGACTATAAAAATACCCCCCCCACACACACACACATATATGAACCCACACTGTCTCTCCCTTCTATGTATAACAGTGAACCAATATTTGAAAGCATCATTGAGAATGTGGAAGAAAAGGATAACACTAGTGTCTAAGACCTACGAAAGATGATGAAAAATAACTCTACAATAACTCCTCCCTTCTATTCCCTCAGGGTAATCGCTCTATTGCTCAGCTGAAACGGTAAACTTACATTGAGCTTAAGGATCTTCATGTGTGAAGAAGATGGCTAAAAGTAGCTGTGGCAGAATTTCCCTGGCCACAGCACCAGGTTATCTGCCAGCCCTGACCCCCTCCCAAGCACTCGCTCCATATGTAGCTGAAAAAAAAGCAGTATGGAAAGTTCCGCTTCCCAAAAAGAACCATTCACGTGTAAAGCCTGTATTTTTAAATGATTATGCTCAGTGGTTTGGGGGGGGGTGGGGAGAAGAGAAAGAATGGCATAGGAAAAAGGCAGAGATCCAGAAAGAACGAGCTGCATCAGCTTAACTTGGCAAAAACGAATCCTGTGTATTTCTTCATGGACTTTCCATGGTTTTGCATCACCTGATACAGAAGCAGCACAGGCTGACTGCGGTTCACATTCTGCCTTTTCTTTGCTATCGACGGCATCGTTCGCTCCGCTTGACCCCAGAAGAAGATGATCAGCTCCTCTCCGAGTGGTCCTGAGGCAGGAAGGGAGAGGTGGGGAGCGCACTGATAGCGGAGAGAAAGAGGGAGCTGAAGGGAAGAGACCAGAGGGGCAGGCCTAGATATTGGCACTACAGGTTGCTAACATACGGAGGTATTTCTGTTAAAAGCATCTGTGCAGCCAAGTTGAGGGAGTTGTGACCTTAGAATTGTATCGTGAAGGGTGTTGCAAGACAGTGCTGAGCGTACGCCATCATCCTTAATCCAATTCAACGGTTTGCAGCCTTGTAGAGATGGTGTTCTGCTTAAAAACAGAAGAAAAAAAAGACTCTAGGATGATTTTCTTCCAAGAAAAAGGCTCTGGATGGAACATCTATTTCACTGCACTGCGGAAGAGCAGAAATCACTGAAAAGTAGCTAATGGAGAAGACAACCATCTTGCTTCATCTCACGGAGTCTGGTGATGCCTCCCAAACCAGTAGACCCAAGTTAAAACCATTGATCACCACCCTCTGAGCACAGCCTGTGAGCCAGTTTCCTATCCCTCTCGCAGACCACCCATGCCGTCTCCATCTTGCCAGCTTGTCCAGGGGAAGACTGTGGGAAAGAGTGTTGAACACTTTGCTGACATCCAGACAAACAACGTCTGCTGCTTTCCCCGTGTCAACAGAAAACGTTATTTTGTTGTAGAAGGTGGTCAGGTTAGTGACATGATTTACCTTTGGCAAATCCCTGCTGGATTTTCCCAATCACCTGCTTCATTTGGATACAATAGAGCCTGGGTTGAAAGACTGACATTTATTGGTAAATACGGATGTGACTAGCAAACACGGAGCAGACCAGAAGATGACTCACTAGCAGATGGCTTGGCCTGCCATCTGATAATAGGAGAGTGACAATATGGTTTTGTACACCAAACTGTAAATGACAATCTCTCCTGTCATCGCAAAACAGACAGACTGTAACAAAAAAAAAAAAACCCACCAAACCCAACCCAACAAAAAAACCCCATCTCAGAATAGGATAGTCCAGTTACAAGGGACCTACAACGATCACCTAGTCCAATTGATGACCACTTCATGGCATTGGCCACCTCTCTAGGAAGCCTGTTCCAGTGTCTGACCACCCTCTTGGTAAAGAAACACTTCCTCATGTCCACTCAGCCTCCCCGACGCAGCTTTGAACCATTCCCATGCATCCTATCACTGGATCCCAGGGAGAAGAGCTCAGCACCTCCCTCTCCACGTCCCCTCCTCGGGAAGCTGGAGAGATCAATGAGGTCGCCCCTCAGCCTCCTTTTCTCCAAGCTAGGCAAACTCAAAGTCCTCAGCCGCTCCTCAAAGGACATGCCTTCCAGCCCCATCACCAGCTTTGTTGCCCTCCTCTGGATGTATTCAAGTACCTTCACATCCTTCTTAAATGGTGGGGCCAGGAACTGCACACAGTGCTCCAGGTGAGGCCACACCAGCACCGAGTACAGCGGGATAATCCCCTCTCTTGCCCGGCTGGTCGTGCTGTGTCTGACACACCCCAGGATGCGGTTTGCCCTCTTGGCTACTACTGGCTCCCATTGAGCCTGCTACCAACCAGCACCCTCAGGTCCCATTCTGCAGGGCTGCTCTCCAGCCACTCCCCTCCCAGTTCATACTTGTGCCAGACGTTACTCCGTCCCAGGTGCAGAATCTGGCACTTGGACTTGTTATATTTCATGCTGCTGATGATTGCTCAATGCTCCAATCTATCTGAATCCCTCTGCAAGACCTCTTGTCCCTTGAGAGAGTCAACAGCACCTACCAGTTTGGTATCATGAGCAAAATTGCTAATGGTGTGTTCAACTCCTGCATCCAGATCACTGAGTAAAAATACTGAACAGCACTGTCCCTAGGACTGAGCCCTGAGGAACACCGCTGGTGACTGGTCGCCAGCCAGATGTAGCCCTGTTCACTGCCAGCCCTTGAGCCCTGCCATCCTGACAGTTCTTCACCCAGTGCGCCCGTATGCCTGCTCATCTCACAGCTGGACAACTTGTCCAGCAGGATGCTGTGAGGGATGCTATCAAATGCCTTACTAAAATCTTTACTAAAAAATACTCCAGCTGAGGAAACAGAGATAGTGCCTGGGGTTTGTGGACGATCAAGCAAGATCCTGAGGCAACAGGATCGTACCACAATAATCAGTGACTCCCAAGAGGTATAAAAGACCCATCCAAACATCCCTTACCCTCCCACAAGCGTCCCTGGCCAGACCATATATATGGACATGCAGCACAGGTGACATGTGCTGATGAGAGGGCACAGAAGAGTGATGAGAAAATGAACAAGTAAAATCAGCCTACTTTAAAAATAAGATCACACTCCCCTTCCATTAGGTCTTGTGCTGACTTCTGATATTTTCCTACACCATCACCTTCTTTCTCTCACCCTCCTGCTTGAGCAAGCCCATTTTTTTAATGCATCTTTTGCAATCAGAGATCCCTCTAAACACCAGATGGGCTGATTTTATTTTCCTACTATTTTATTTTGCTGACTATTGCCAGATCCTCCAAGCTGCTTTTGGGTAACAGCTGCCTGGACCCTTCTGTGGCCTCACCAACTCGAGCAGGGCACTGGATGCAGGCACGAGTCTGCCCACTAGCCGGGAAGACTCAGAATAACCTCTGTCAGGGTAACAGTGCACCTTGAGGGAATAAATTAGTACTGGTATGCACAGAAATCTCTTTTGCCTTAATGCACCACATGCACAGTGCAGAGAAAACTCTGGGTGATTTTAACATCCCTGTCATTATGTCCACCCAGCCTAATCTAGTTTCCTGGTTGTAAGTGATACAGATTTTATGCGAATCATTAGGATAACGGCTCTTGCCCTTTGCAAGAGCAAATCAAGAAGACAAGGAAGACTGGAAGACAAGGAAGCAGGAAATAACTGCCAGATAGATGTTGTGAGAACCCTTCCTCTCCAGTTGATGCTACCCAGAAGTAGTATCCAGGCACCATCTCTGCTCTGACCAATCCTTCCAGGACTGCAAAGCTCTACGTGGGACAACACTGATGCCTATTGGGGACAGCCTGCAGGTGGCATCACCAAAAAGGCCATAATCTGATGCTGTTATGGGCTTTTGGACAAGCATATTAGATCAAAACAAGTGAGGGAGAGCAACATTTTCACTTGGACATGGTGGTATAGCACCCACAGGTTCTTCTCCCATGCCTCTGACGCTTCGCTTGCACACCCCAAGTGAGAAAATGCCTCCTCTGGCTGGTGTCACTTCACTAATAAACCAGAGCAAACTAAGGGGAAAGAGAGCTGGAATATCCACACACAGTACACGTATGCTTGGTTTCAGTGTTCAGATTAAATAGGAAACCCACAGGGTCAAAACCAGTAATGAGCTCTTCTTCAGAAAGAGTGGGCACCCCTGAAAAGAGGAATCATTTTCCTTTACTTGTTCCATCACACTAAAGAAATAAACCAAGGAGCATTCCACATGCTTGCTTGATCCACCAGTTTGTTTTATGGCTAAAGTGCAGTTACCGAGCTAGAGATGCCATCCTCACATGATGGCATCTGTTCACTTCTCAGTGCATGTTGCTCTCAGGAACTGGAGGGCAGCATCTTGTATGGATTGAGGATCCCTTTAGGGTCTAACATGGCTTTGAAACGCTGCATTAGAAAGACTGCCTCATTAGGTTTGCTGTACTGAATGAACTGCTTTTTCTTGAAGCCCAGTCCGTGCTCTGCACTGACACTGCCATTGTATCTTGCAGTCCACTCATACACAAACGGCTCGATGGCATCCAGCAGCAAATGGCTATAGGACTCCGCCGTGATGTTCAAGTGCAAGTTTCCATCTCCTGGAAGAAAACATTGCAGAGGTGAGTCTGTAAGAAAAACTAAGTGGCCCTACAACAGAGGCTCATTACTGTCTCTTCCATGTACTAAAACAAAGGTGCCTTTGTTAGTCTCCAAACAGTGCAAAAACAAGGACAAGTTCACTGTCCTTCTACAAACATTAAGCCTCTCCATGCACAAGTTATTCAAACAGGATCTTTGTTCTTCCATGCTTTCAGCACAATATTTAAGGGAGTATTCTGAGTTAGGCTACTTTCAAACTCCCACTCTTGTGATTTTGAAATTCAAACAACTGTGCTGCATTAATTATTGTCCCACTACCGAGACAACATGGCAAAGACTTCCCCAATGTTATTTCATAATGACCATTAGATCTTAACACGGCCCTTCATCACTTTCTCCTCCCTATTATGTTCGTGCAATGTTCTAAATGCACTTTGGCACTGTGTCAACAGAAACAAAGCAAGCGGAACGTTTTTCCTTTTACCACTTGCATGTGATGGTATTTGATTAAGCACATAGTTGCTGGGTATTCAGAAGACAGAACACACAAAGATAAACACAACTTACTCATTCTCACTCCGGAACCTCTTCCTGTATCCCAGCAAACCCTCACAGTACACAGCTTAATCCTCAATACCAAGAGCTAACAGAAGCAGCCTTTGTTATGCAGACTTGTCTTCCCATGTCTTTCAAATCAAGTGTGCTGAAGTGTATTCTGTTCTTTTTTTTTTTTAAAAAAAAAACACAACAGGACAGTTCTGCTAAGCTACCAGTTTACCTGTCAGTAAAATCAAATTAGTTTCAAAGCATTCTCACAAATGTACTTGCCTTTCTGCGCACTATCTTTATCACTCTCTTTTGGAGGGTTAACGGCTCAGACATAATTGATTTCCAATACGACTAATCACTTTGGACAAGAGTGTTTATCTACCAGTTGTGTCTAAGTACATTAATCTAACTGATGGTCCAATTAAACAACCTACATACTTAAACAGAAAGTAGAGAGCAAGATGAGTTGAGTGGCTGGCTGGCTATCAACCTACCATTAATATACAGAATACAGACTGAAAGCAACGAAATTCAGACACGAACATCTTCATGCATCCTCCTCTTCTGACAGCTCTCGGCTATTTAGTATATGCCTCTCACTAATCTAAAAACCACCTCTAAAACTACTAGGAAGTTGCACAGCAAAACCCAGAGCACAAAAGAGCAATCACCTCCTTTCCCAGCATCTACACTTACCCAAGTGGCCGTAGCCCACCACGTTTTTGGCACTCCGGCCCAGCCGAGCCCTGGTGTCCATCACAAGATCATACAGCTTTTCCACAGGCAGAGAGATGTCATATTTGTAGACATAGCCATCGTGAGTGAGGGCCTCTGTGATCCTCTCCCGCAGGCTCCACAGAGTCTGATGAATCAAAGAAATCCAAATAAACCAAGTACCTCTTGGGTTCCATGCTTTGGGGTATGGAGGGAAAAGGAGCCTTGATTCTCTGCATATAACATCAACTTCTGATTTCATTCGATACCCTCTGCCTCGTGAAAGCTATATAACGTATAATGCTTATAACGTATAAAGCATATAATGCTTTCTTGGCAGCATCGTACAGTAAAGTGATACACCAACTCTTCAAGCTTGACAGCACCCCGAACGGAAAGAACACAGGCACGGTCATTCTCTCCAAATCTGTTTTGGGTTTCCCAAGAGGTGGGGACGTGCCTCCTCCAGTTTAGTACTGCAAGGGCCAGTTTGGGAACAGAGGCTGGAAGAAACATGGGTCGATGTTAAGAGACTCATGTTTACCGCGCAGGCACAAATCACTCTCCTTCTCACTGACACACTCTGTGTTCGTCTTGTTGCGTGAGACCGCAGTCTCTAGCTCCAACACACTGTCACGCTGACCTACAGGACTTTGCTCACTCCTGGCCTCGCTGACAACTGAGCTTCTGGCTTCGATAGTTTTCAGGCAGTTCGGGTCCTACCCCAGCAATCACTGAAAGATGTAATTCATTATTCTGATCTTTTTAGAAAATATCCACTGAAACCCCAAATACTCAGGCTTTCTGGAAAGAATCAGCAGTAGTAAGTATTCTCTCTTAGTGTTTTTAATCAACATGCCAAATAAGCTACCAGATCACTCAGGGACATTTATACCAAACGTCAGTCTGAAAATTTCCCTATTAGAAATAGAAATCCAAGTAGAGAATCATGTCACAGAGATTTGTGCAAGAAGAAACAATGACTTGCCTTTATTTTCTTATCATCTGTTGCCACGGTTCCATCAGTGACCAAACCAGAAGTCATGGCCTGTTCTAGGAAGTTGTTCAATTTTTCTTCATCATGGGTCGAGCTGGAGCCCGAAGTTTCAATTAAAACATAAAAAGGGCTGCCTGAAAGTGAGGGAGAAGAGAATAAGCAAACGGTCTGGGGCAAAGGCACAGGAATTTAGTGCAGGTTCTGGAGCTTTTCCCAAACTTGGCACATTTCAGGAGGTCGCTCTACTGCCCAGATTCTCTGGTGCCACGTGGAAGGGAAGCTTAAGCGGCAATCTTTTATCTGTAGGGCACTTCACTTACCTGCTCTATCCTTTACCTAACCACCGCTTTTCAGAAAACGAGCAGTTTTGTGGGAACAAGTAGAAGTAGAGAGTCTTACCTTTAAAGACTTCCACCAAATGTGTTTGGAATTGAATACTGGCTACAAAAATTATGAGGGATGCCCACACGCTCATTGACATATATAGATATAGACATAGATATAGATAAAACTAGGCTAAAAATCCCCAAGCAGTACAATGCCTCTTTCTATAGCACAAATGACACTGGTACCTGTCACTGGGCTGGACAGCTTGAGATGTTTCTCAACCAATTCCATGCACTTCTCATCCATGAACTCATAGGCAGACAGGATCTCTCCCAGCATGGCTCTGCAGGTTGTAAATGTTTCCAGAACCTTAGCAAAACTCTGACACCCTTCAGAGAGAACACAGAGAGGAATCAGGAACAAGAAACACTCTCTTCCCCCACCCCCCCAACCTTGTAAAAAGTTTTAAAAAGTCTATCAGGCTTCAAGTCATCTCTCCCATCTCCAGAAAATGTCAACTGCTACCCTGTGTGGGTTTAGATCAGCAGTTCATCTAAGAGTTTGAGCTGGGGAAGGTTTCAGAGCAGGACAGCAGGAATTTATAGCAGTTAGTCTTTGCTGTGGCAAGGACACCCTACGACAGTTCATACCAAAATGTCTGCCCCACCCTCAGTGCTCAGCACAGGCAAAAAGGCAACCCAAGAGAAATTTAAAGGCTACTGTGAGAGTCTAGGCAAATTCTGGGGTCCACTGCACATATTCCACAGGTCTGTCAGCACTTGGAGTCTACCCTTCCCCTCCTAACAGTTTAGCTCTCTGCTCTCAAGGCCACATCTGATACAAACAAGCTATTCGAGAAGTCCCTGCTGGCCTTGAAGGTTTTTGAGAAAAAAAAACAGTCTCAGTGAAGGCTCCCCACAAACAACTCTGCTAAAAAGGAGACTCAGAAACAGCTTTTAAGCAGCTGTGCCTGGCCAGGTACCCTGCTGATCCAGACCCTAACCTGTAGACTTGACTTCCCAGCCTTGTCTTGTCGCTATGGGCTCACGCAGTGACCGCTGGATTGCGGCTGCCTCTGCCTACTGTCACCAGACTTGCCCTGCTCACCTCGTTCGGATACTGGCAGAGCAGGACCTCATCAGTGAGGGCACTGCCCTGCCTGCCCCTTCATCCTGCTAAGCTCCTGGCTTCCCTTCCCCTGCAGAGCAACCTGCCCTTGCAGGTATTTTACAGGTTTACACCACAGAGATAAAACATCTGCAGCAATATTTTAACACACAGCACCATACTATTTCTCAGACACAGACTGATGCTGGTAGTCCCACTCAGCAGGCTGACCAGCGTTTTCGTCTCTCCATTCCTATTCCTTTCCCAGCCTCTGAATTCAGGTGTGAAATTATTAATGTCAGCTCCTACCTAGGAATGCCAGATTCACAGCCTTCGGTTTCTGAGGACACAGTATGGAGACAGCAGTGATAACTCCCAAGGTCCCCTCAGATCCGATGAAAAGCTGCTTCAAATCATAGCCAGTGTTATCCTTGCGCAGAGACATCAAACAGTCCAGAGCTGAGCCATCAGCCAGCACCTGTGGGAATACACAGACCCAGTCAAAGCACCTATGCAGAAATCTACTGTCATAAGCTGGTCTACTACCAAGCTGACAAAAAGCTGCCACTAGCCTTGAGCAGTGGACACCAGCTGCAGCCCCTTCCCACCGTTCCTCCATTGCCAGCTCCTCCTCCCCTCTAAATCCTACCCAAGTCTTCCCTCAAACTTTTCTGCTTCTTTTTTTTATGGTACCGTTTGCGCATGTTCCAGCAGGACAAGTAATAACAGAAGATCGAGTTTGCTCCACTTTTCTTACCAGTGGTGGACAAGATCAGATGCTCTTTGCAGCCCCAGCTCCCATTATTCAATAGAAACAAGGAACACTATTTGAAACAGTGAACATAGTTATGCAGAATGAGGTAAGCTCTCCACCACTTGAGCCTTACATCAAGGCTGAATGCCTCTAAGACATGTTATTAAAGGCTGCTTAGATGCTAGAGGTGCTAACTCGAGAGACAAAAGCTTTCATTTCTGGGCCTACACAATAAAACCAAACCAGGCTTTTGTTGCCTACCCAATTTATTTCCCAGTAGCCCTCTGCTCCCAAGCCCCGAAATCTTTTAGAACCACTAATCCCAGCCTTTTCACAGAGAGGCACAGGCCTGTAGGGCAGGAGCAGGCTGAGGAACAGGAAAGACTCTAGGAGGAAGCCAGTAGCCAAACAAACCCAAAGGGGACGGCTCTATTAAAAATCTGGTGAGCAGCCACTAGAAGAGAGTGCTGTAGGATGGATTTAGCAGAGTGCTCCAGGGACCCACTGCTCCACAGAGGAACCAACCTCACGCAGGCAACTTGGGATCACCAAATCTCTCCCTACCTTCTTTTTGCTTCTCTGGATTAGAAAACCACCTAATATCACTTCTGTCAGCAAGGACAGAGGTAGAAGCTGGAAATTGCAGTAGCAATAACAGATGCTACACACATGAAGACACTTGTTGCCCCTTCTCCAAAGAGCCATACAAGGAAAAGTTAAAAGTGGAAGCCTGGAGATGCACTTGTCTGCATAACGGATAGCTAAGGGCTAGAACTGCAGGAAACAATAAGAAGTAGAGGTTTAAACACAGAAGGGAACTGCCAGGTACTCGCCTTACCACTTCCAGTCCTAGCACTGTCCCTCGGAGAGAGCCATATCTCAAGAGCCGTAAGCCTCCAGCGTTTGTGGCCACATTACCACCGATGTGACAGCTACCTTTCGCTCCCAAGTCAAGCGGCATGATAAACCCCTGCTCCTCCAAGTACTCATTGAGTTTCTCTAAGATGCAACCAGCTTGGCACACAAGGATTCCTGAAACATAAATGTCCTGCTATAAGCTGATGCCCAAGAAGAAGTTGCCACCTCAAGAGGCGGGGTAAGCACAAGCAGATGCAACCCCCTCTTCCTCCAAAACCTCTGAGGATTCATTTAAACACACAAAGAGTCTGTGCATGCTACAGGGCATTGTCCTACCCCTCCTCAAGGCGAGGGAAGCTTTACCATTGCCTTAACTCTCGTCATCCACAACTCTGGACAGGTAAAACACGTGACAGGACAGGTGACACGAAGTACATCTCTGCCTGTTGTTCTCCCTCTCTCTCTGTTTTAAGAACTGAAATACTCAAACCAGCCTAATTTCTAACTCTCCAAATCCATACAACCTGTAAGTTTTCCCCACCCCACTCCTCCCTCTTAGCGTAGTTATCAGGTGCCTTCTTCAACACTGTCATCATGCTCCACCTGCTGGGTTTCTCATTTAATTTATGAACAGATAGTAGGATGCCCACGTTTCTCATATCTCTTTCTCCCTCCTTCTGCCACCAGATGTATTTTTACATCTGCTAGTATTATAACCTAATACATAACAGCAGCAGCAGGAGCCTGGACGAAACAAACTTCTGATGCCCCTTATGATGCTGCTGGGCTGAACCTTGCTGATCCTGCAGTTATCGTCTTCCAGGGAAACGGCTGGTTGAGGGCCTGGGGCTCATTTCTGTGCCTCACATCTCTACGATATTTACCAGACACCTTGTCAAAGCTGATGATCCGGTTCATGACAGCAGTGGAGAGAATGATCTCATCAAAGACAGGAACGCTGCCGCCAACAAGGCCCGTGTTACCCCCCTGTGGGTTCACTGCCAGGTTCCTCTCATAGCAGTACCTGCAAGAAAAAAGGGTTTCTGAATGCATTTTAATCCAGTCTTTCACAAGAGTTTCACCTCCACATGAAAGTCTACTGTTGCAAGACTGCTCAACGGTCCTTAAAATTAAGCAGCGTTTAGCCTAAAGATTCAATCGATGCACTGCAAAAGTGAGAAATCACAACTCCTCACTAAACTCATCCCACCACTGAGCAAAGGAACAAACACTTGGGGTTATCCCCATGCATATCGACAGATCTGCCACCAACATCTACCTGGAAATCACAACTCACTCTGTTTATACATAAGCTATTTAAGTAGCAGTCTCTGTTAAGAACTTGACTTCCTCAGTGGGCTCTGACAGACGACCTCTGGCAGCGGTTTAAGAAATTACTGCCTTCCTCCTCCCCTCAAGAAATTAACACCCTGTAGGCAATGAAGCATGTGCACCTACGCCTCAGCAGCTCCACCTTCCGGCCTGTTATATCCCTGCAAAGCACTACCCAACACATCCTCTCCAAACTCACAGAAGTTCTTGCACAACGGATGGCACAAAGCTGCCCTGCACCAGCAGTTACTTCAGAAGCCCTGACTTTACTGTGCTCCAGGTATGTTTTAACAGAGCTAGAAGCAAGTTCACGCAGCTTGTAGCTCTTCAGCCAAACAGCGATCCTGCACACATGTGCCCAACTGGACCCATGCTCCCATCCCTGAACCACGGAAGGGCTCTTACCGATTTAGTGGATAAAACATTAGCTCCTCAAACCACCTGATTCTGGCCTAACCTTCTTTACTTTTTCAGATGGACCCTCCTGAATCCTTCGACACAACTGCTCCTCTTGAGCACTGGTACATTGTCTAATTTTGACAATTTAGTAGAGTAGAAAAGTCATCAGTACTGAATCCACTTGCTTATCTCTCCCCCACTCCACTTCTCTCCTCTACATTAAGCATTCTTAAGACCCTTTTACTCAAAGCCATCAACTTTGATTTGAGAAGTCTGCTGCTGCCCACTTAGCCTTTGCAAGGACATCCGCCCAGGAAAGATGAATTGGGTTTTGCAAAACAAATGAAAGTTTGGCCTTTGTTTCTGCCTGATACTGACATGACACCATCACCCCAGAAAAGCCAAGGGCCAGGGAAAGCACTGGGCCTGGGATATACAAGGCACAAGTGGAAGTCCCTTCCTGCCTTGAAAAATTTCAGCTCTCCAGGTGAAAGCATTCCTAATTAGGAATCTGTAGGGTTTTTTAGACAAGAAACACTGCCTACTCATCAGCACACGCATACCTCCAGACTAGCATGCAGTGTCTCCCATCCTGGGAGCAGCTGGAACAAAAAGTACCTCAGGAAACACAGGCAGTCCAAGGGCAGGGGGGATATAAAGAGCAGAAGTGAGAGCTGAAGTCACCAGAGCTCAACCACAAGACAAGGCAGTCAAGACGAAAACAGCTTCAGCAATTCCAATGCTTGAGCAACCAGTGCCTGAACACCCAGATGTTTCCTTCATCTGTTGGACCCTCCCAGAATAAACCTGAGTTTCCTCACCACAAAGCCGAGCAGAAAATGTGCACATTACCTGAGAACCTGAGACACTTCTGCTGTTGTCTGCGGCTTCAACATCAGCTTGCTACAGCCTGCAATGAAAGCAAGGGACTCTCAAGGCAAGTTGTGGGCTCTACAGAGGTCAGAAAGGTTTTGGTAAAGGTGACCAAGGTGCTAACGCATGATGATGTCCAAAATAACAACACTCCCTCCACTGTGAGGGAGAGGCATCTTAAGCTCTTTTAAAACAAACATTTTCAATAGCGGGCTTTCCCTTAAAGCACTGTAAAAGCTTTGTCTGTATACATAGACGTGGTTGCCAGTGGGGGCGATGAGAAATGTTTTATATTCTCATGAAATCTTTGCCAAAAGTAACAGAAAATTCACAACACTTGTTTTCTGAGGTTCAGCCAAAACTTCAGGAACTGTTAACTGAACCAATTTGTTTCAGGAAAAAAAATAATACATTAACAGGGCTTAGATTTTTTTTTTTTTTATGAAAGCCTGAAAGATTGCCAGAAATTAGGTAACTCCCAAATGAATATTTTCTATAAGGAAAACTCATTTTGCCTGTTCTGTAAAGACACGGTCTGCTATAAAGAGAGACGAGATTTTCTTTGGCAGACTTTTCATTCTGGTACCTTAACGGAAGCAGAGAGGCGGCTTTACCAAAACCGAAAAAAAACCCCAAGCTCACTCACCTCGGACTGACTTAAGCCAGTCCACATTAAATGGTTTCAGTTCTTCCGGATCTGTGATGACTCTACCTGGCATCATGCGCTCAAAGAAAGCCACATCGCTGTCGGACACCCGGGAGAAGGGCAGCCGCTGCACTCTATAACGCTCGCTAGTCAGCATGACCTCCTGGAAGCTGGAGGAGGCTGTGTGGAACGCTGTCCTGCCCCGAGGCCTCACGCCCCACGGCCTGGAAACCACACTCGCAGGCACACCTGGCGGTTTCCTCTGCTGAAGCATCCCCGGGGCAGAAATCATGCTCTGCTGTGCCGAGATCCTCCTGTGGAAGCTCGTCAGCCATCTTAGTCGAGTCCAGCGGCTCCACACGGAGCGTTGGCGGGAAACAGCAGAGGAAATCCCCATGATCACCCTGGAAAGCAGAGGCCTAGTTCATGTGCGAGCTCCCCTCCTCACCGCCTCGGCTCTGGGGGGGGTTCCCCTCCTGGAGGAAGCAGCATAGGCGCCCTCCCAGCCCGTGACAAGCTGGGAACAGGCCGCTCTACGTGTGACAACCACCCGACCAGGCGACACCCCGGGGGGGGACGGACACCCATAGCCTCAGACAGACTCTCTCCCCCTTCTGCTGTCACCACCCACCCGCCAAACCCCAGCGGGGCCATGGCAGCCTCACGCACCCCTCGGGGTGGGTGGGGAAGCAAACCCGGCCCGCCCGCCCCCGTTTCTGGGCCTAGCAGCTTGAGGCGGGGGGGAGGGGGACCTGTCCCGCCGCGGGCAGCAACGGAGCGCGGGCGTGTGTGAGTGACCGCCGAGCCCAGGGGGCCGTCTGCTAGCGCGCATGCGCGCGGCGCCGCCGGGCTGAAGCCCCACCTGGCGGCGGGAGGCCGCCGCAGCACC